>KL661948.1:0-25216 GCA_000732775.1 Stachybotrys chlorohalonatus IBT 40285
TCTTTTACCCCTTTATCTGCTCTCTCTTTCTTGGCTCTTGATATTGCTGAAATAGGGCGCTGCTAATACTACTGAACCTTAGATTAAGTGGATTGGCACTGGCCCTGATCGGGAAGCTATGATTACACGGGCGTAAAAGTAGACGATGATCCTGTACTTGAGAGAGGCGAGGCTGTGGCTTATTCTATTTTCTCTTTGTCTTGTCTAGACTATCCGTGAGGCGATACCATGCAAAGACAATCTTCAACCCTGCTGAGACGCTTCTCCGGTTAGGGCTCTCCAGTATCCACCCAGGACTCATCAACTGCAGTCGTTTGCACATGAGATGTATTCGTAGCGCGTGCCAGCGTGTCTCTACAGGGATTGCCGTGGCCACGCCTCCCCTTAGAAAGATCAAGAGACAATATCATCACAAAGGCATAGCTACGTTACGGCCTGTTGGAAGAGATATTGTTGTCGTCTAGTCCTAGAGCCTCTCCAAGCTGTCCACTGTTCTGATAATTTGTGCCACACTTTGTCGAGCTTGCTCTGCAATGCCCAATCGGTTCTTCGATTGGGAAACACATTGTGAAATAAAGAAATGGCCTCATCTGTGGGAGGATTCTGCCTATCTTGAATGAATCGGTGTTCGCCGGGAATCTAGTAAACAAAGTTGCTTGTGGTCGGATTACCCTTTTTTCTCCTTGAATTCCTCAAGATTTCCACTCATGTCGAGGTCGTAAAGTCCTACCCTTTTGAAAGTACATTTGGCAACTTTGCTCTGTTCTGTGTTATTGGTGATGAGATTCCAGAGGAACTTTCGATTCTAGTCCGCTAGAAGAAGTCGCTCTGTTGACCGACATGCCCAACTTATGACAAAGTGCGTTGAAAGTGCGCCCGTTCCAGTTCTGATATTTTTTTGAAAGAGCTGGAATTGAGCATCTAGTGGTATATCCTTTGCGGCAAGGCTCGTGAAAGAGGCTCTCTTCGACGTTCTAATGCTCGCCATGTCAAGATTGGACCCTCCAAAGGTCAATATGCTTAGATTTGGCATTGTTTTTGATCCATTGCAGTGGGCGCTTGTCCATGAACTCCTCCTGAATCCCTTGCGTGATAACTTGCCATGCCGGGCCGGAAAAATGCAGTAACTTCTGCAAGTTCTCCCTCCCCTCGTCGCTTCATCTCCGTTTTGCGCTCACTCACCTGTGGAACAACTTGTGCATCGGTTTCTAAGGCTGTGGTGGGCCTAACGGGTAAGACGTTATATGTGGCCATGACCGTGAATGGACCGAGAGTGTCATGCTAGATTGAGACTTTATTAGAGGTTTGGTCTTGTCCCCGAGGAGTGCGCATTGCCCTACGCCAAGGTCTCGAGTGCGTGGTTCCGTTCGTTGGGCTTCTGCGCAGTCTTGCGATTCATCCGTATGTGGTAGTAGCATTTGTAGCCCATCGTGTTCATTGCCAACGATTTGCTCCTTGTTGAAAAGCGGAACTTGTGGGCAAGGATGCGTTTAACTTTGGTTGGCACTGCCGAAATACCTCAATTCGTAGGTCTCCACCTCTGTTCCAGAGTGGTGCGATCAGTATGTCGTGCCTTTCGCAGAAACCCCTATGCCCAAGTCTATCATGCGTCATGCGATGTCTTCCTGGACGGCCGGCAAAGTCCCATTCGAGGCTAGAACGCGGGAGAAACAAAGGCATGTGCTCTCGCGGGTGGCCATAGCAATGTGTTTGATGAGACAATCCGTTATCAGCCAGAGCCGCGCGTGAAAATTTCATCGGCGGCTTGTGCTTCCGAGGGTAGCTGGTCAGTCAGCATGAGTTCGAGGACCCATTGGAAGTGCCTCTTAATATGCAGTGATCATTAATCCCCCACGAACTGTCAAGGTCGAGAACAAGATCCCCCCCCCGAAATCATTGTCAGCATCTTGGGAGTGTTCACCAAACCGCAGCCTGTGGTTGCAGCGCATGTGAAGATTCGATATTTGCAGTGTTGATGCATGGTGCTGAAATTTAAGAACTTCGAGCCCTTCGTTGTTAGATCTCTTGGGGTTTCCCAGCCCATCTCCAGTGTAAGCATGGTGTGTGTTGACTCCGTAGCCTTGTACAGGCTTTCCGTGGACGGGCAGTCGAAGTGCTTACACGTGCTGGCTTCTCGATCACCACCCGCAACTGACGAGCATTCGTCAGGCTCTTGATCTTCCTGCTTTTCCGAGGAGCTGCGGAAGAAGATCCTCTGGAGTGCCGACGCACACGTACGCCAGTGTCCGAGATGACTCGTACTTCCAGAGCAGTAGCACTAACATGTAACCCTGAGCTGATCAGGAAGCCCATTCACTGCTAGCGTCCAAGGCAATGGACCCTTATGGGGATTTTCTCCGTGAAACACCATCTGCCAACAGCTAAACAGATACTCGATGCTAAATTTCGATCAACTGTGGTCGGCAAAGAGTTATAGATGCAACTGCCTCCGTCCATGTCTTCGTACCCTGTACGTCATAGAACTTTAAAGATCCCCAGCGACGTTTTCAGTCCATCTTCCCATTACGAAATCTAGTAATAGAGGTCGTTCTGGTCCCTGGGGCCGATGACAAGTCCCTTCTATTTTAGGTGCTGCTTGACGCGATGGATTTCAAGCCAGATAAACCGCCATTTGCTCATTGGCTGTGTCAAAATGCCAGTCTGGGCTGTCCCAAAGAAAGATGTGGATTGCACGCACCTCTGCCTCGTTTTGGTACATCCCATAGTCCGTACCCTGAGATAATATTATGTAGTTGTAGTCCTATTGAATACCGTCTCAACCCGAATTTTCATAAGGGTAAATGCGTTGCTCGTGTTCTTCTACCAGGCCAATGAAGGCCGGCACTCCTCGAAGAGGCCACTGGTATCTCTTGATCAAAGTACCAAGCCGTCCTTGCTGCTGTGATGGCAGAGCGCGATTCAAGCCATTTCAAGGTCGTGGAGGCACGTATAACGGCTTCCATGATACCGCCTGCTGGGGTTCATAAGGACGCGCACCTTGATAAGACGACCTATAATGGATAGAGTAGGAGGACGTCGATCGTTTCCTTCGACGTGAACCAGGGCGGGAAGTGACGGACTGTGTCTCGCAGCTCCTTCTTTGGGAAGGGGAGAGCAAACAGCACCACAAACTCCACTTTGACGATCATAAGGCTCGACAGCTTCTGATGAGCAAACAGGATCCCTCTGCCCATGGCGTCTGCTGAGGATGCGGCTTTTGTCATTTGATTTTCCGTGTCATGTTGCAACACACGTGCATGGTACAGAGCCTTTCCTCGGTACCAACCGCGCACCGACCGCCTGGTCGATATCAAGAACATCTGGACGACTGTGTAGCCCCTGTCTATGCCTATACGTACCCCGCAGGAGATAGATGCCAGTCGGGTTGGGAGCAGAGTCCGAACTGAGTGACAGCGGAGACATGCTCAGATTCTCGACCTTAGCGGCATCGGAAGGCTATCCAAGCGCATGTCGGCATCTGAAACTTCGAATATGTTGATGCAAGCGGAAACAAAGTGGTGGTATCCGAGTTCGCTGGAGCCACATTCGCAGGTAAGGGGCAAATAACTTCACCGCAGAGTTGGGCTTTTCATTAAGCGCGGCTTCGCACAGCAGTTGAGGGTGTCTTCGTACTGGTGGTCATGCTTCTCAATTGGCTACGTGATGCCCTCAAAAACTGCCAAAGGCCTGTGTTAGTTCCGGGGCCGACAGTAAGTTCACGATCACAATATCCCACTTAAGAACATGCGAGAGGGCAAAAGTGGTCCGAAGTACGGAACAAGTAAGGTGATATCCGGGACTGTCACAAGTAACGAACCGCTTCAACAGGCATCGGCATAGCAATCTCATGTCATATCATCGAGGGTCATCGCTTGGCAAACATTACTTCAATTGGAGGCTGTATGCAACAATTTGGGCTATCCCGCAAGATTAACTCCCTTCTACTGCTGACAGGCCCCAGCAGTACGTACAATGAAGCCTTATCTCTCCTGTGATAGCAATTCCGGATGACTAATCGTGAGGGCCTCCCGCCAAATGTGCCTGCTATTTACTTGCTTCGACAACGGCCACTGGACGCAAGCCGAACCCCCCACCGCTTTCAGTCCTAGTACTAAATTGGGTCAGGTTCTGTTCGTTGGAACTGACATAAGACGTTTAGCCTGTAAATACATCAGGTCTACCTGCATTGATTAGCGTGTGCAGGTACCTCCCTTCCAGTTGTGCTTCAGGCAAGGTAGTACCCGAAACGTACTGCTGCTACCTTACCTGACCTTGTGTGCTTGACAAAGCTGGGCAATCCAACTCTCGCAGACAACCCACCAACTTCATCACCACCCAAGCCTGCATCAGCGAGCACGAGGCTGTCCTTACTACTCCTCACCCCTCTTAGATACCAGGTCTCGACATAGGTCTCCTCCCACCATCCTTTTCCGAACTGCAAAGTTCACTGTCGCTTCCTTTCTCCAACAGCTTGCAACCCCACCGTTGAAGCTGACATTCCCGCCCGCCGCCCAGGAAATCGCCCAGCCCACCACAGGGTCCTGTACCAACGACATCATTCATTCATCCGCAGCCTCCACCGCATCCGACCCATTCTTTGCTACGACTTCCACCGCTTCGCCATCGGTTGGCTCTTCTTCATACATCGCCGAATCACCATCGCATCCTCTCGAATCGCGAGACCCCCAACTAGGCGTTCCTACCGCCTTGTCTCGTGCTCTTTCGCCTCCCCGCGCCCACCCAACGTGCCCATCCACCAACTCTCCTTGTCGGCCCATACACAAAGATGGTTGACAATGAGGCTAGCTCGCCCACGTGGAAGTTCACGCAGTATGCTCGCCTTTCCCCATACTATTCAAGGCTAAAAAGAAGAACTGCAGGTGTTTCGGTGACAAGGGCGATGTCGAGGATATAACCGAAGGTAAGTTGTTCCCTCATCTAGCCGAGCTCCCTTGACTAATGGTTGTCTCTTGGTGTAGCCGACATCATTTCCACTGTCGAATTCGACCATACCGGCAACTATCTGGCTACTGGAGACAAAGGAGGCCGTGTGGTTCTATTCGAGCGGAACGAAACAGTTGGTGTCCCATGCAAAACATCTTCGCTCTGCTATATGCCCGCCTTACTGACATAGCGAATCAGAAGAAGTCATGTGAATACAAGTTCCACACTGAATTCCAGTCACACGAGCCCGAGTTCGACTACCTGAAGTCATTGGAGATTGAGGAGAAGATCAACAAGATCAAGTGGTGCCGCCGACAGAATGCCTCGCATTACCTGTTATCCACCAACGACAAAACCATCAAGCTTTGGAAAGTTTTTGAAAAGTCACTCAAGGTTGTAGCCGAGAACAACTTGTTGCACGATGTGACGCCAGGAAGCCTTGCTGGTGGTGGAGGTGCTCCGCGCCCGATTCCAGCGTCGCAATTCAAGAGCATCGGGGACCTCAAACTACCGCGTCTGACGCACCACGACACAGTAGTCGCTGCTGTGCCTCGACGAACTTACGCTAATGCCCACGCCTACCACATCAACAGCATCTCTGTGAACAGCGACGGTGAAACGTTCATCAGCAGTGACGACCTCCGCATCAACCTCTGGAATCTAAACATACAAGACCAAAGCTTCAATATCGTTGATATCAAGCCGGCCAACATGGAAGAGTTGACGGAAGTTATTACTGCTGCGGAATTTCATCCTACCAGTTGTAATTGGTTCATGTACGCCAGTTCCAAAGGCACCATAAAACTTGCCGACATGAGGGAGAGCGCCTTGTGCGATCAGCATGCCAAGCGTGAGTTGCCGATAACCATCGTTCTTGCTCTGATGCATGATGCAAACCGGACGACTAACGTTACCAGTCTTTGAGCAGGAAGAAGATCCTTCGTCAAGATCCTTCTTTTCCGAGATTATCTCATCCATCTCTGACGTGCGCTTTTCGTACGACGGCCGATACATTCTCTCAAGGGATTATCTCACGGTCAAGATTTGGGATATCAACATGGAGCGACAGCCGATAAAGACGATACCGATTCACGAGCACCTACGCCCGCGGCTGTGTGATACTTACGAGAATGACAGTATCTTTGACAAATTCGAAGTCGTCTTCTCCGGAGACGCCAAGAACGTCATGACGGGTAGCTACAACAACAACTTCATGATCTATCCATCTGATCCGGACAAGGAGGTTGAAGTGGTACTTCAGGCGGACAAGTCGGCTTTCAAGGCAAAGAAGGTGGGTGTGCCGACGCCAATCAATTCGTCGTCAAGTCCAACGTCCACAAACGGCCAAAAGAAGGGCGGCTCGAGGGCAGGCAGCCCGGCAGGTGGTGCACAGGGTCAAAGAATGCGCAAGGAAACCGACGCAGACCAAATCGATTTCAACAAAAAGATTCTTCACATGAGCTGGCATCCTTTCGAAGATAGCATCGCCATTGCAGCGACAAACAATGTAAGTTTGCTATCGTGCACTCTTCAGATTAAGACTAACTCTTGGTTTAGCTTTTTGTGTTCTCAGCACTTTAGATGGAGCAAAAAAATAAACAATCTTTGCAAAAGACAAGGTGTTCGGTTCACACTCTCACCCAAATGTTAATATCCTGACGTTTCGAGGAGATGGAATGGAAGTTATGGAAAAAGCCGCAACGCTTGACCGGTTGTTCATATTTGCCCGCAATAGGGAGAACCAACAAGATACCCTCAACAGCAGACAACAATGCCTCAAGTTAACATGAGTTATTGTGCCAACTCACCATGCTATAGGGGATGCCGAGCTTCGGCGCTCATTTGCGTAACCTTATTGCGCTTCGAATTACCAAGGCGGCGCGTCAGTATGGCGCTTGTTCTGCGTGGTAGAGAAGCCACTCAGTGAGTCGTTAGGCAATGCGAAGGGCTGTTTAGATTGTTTGCTCTCCTTGCAAGCATGGTAAAGTAGACCCTGGCTTCAGTCACGATGACGGTGTTGTTGTAGCAGCATAATGCCGCCTCGTATAGTAAATACGACTACGTGATTCTCCCGTCCAAATCAGGCCATATTTCCATTCTCCTGATGAGTTCCCCTTCCAGGGAAATTCGAGGTTGAATTGGTTGGGAGTGTAATAATTTGGTACCATGCATCCGGTGTGCATGAGACAAGGACTGTTGATAATGACGTAGGGGAGCTGCAGGAACCCCAGCTTGAGAAACAAACAGTACCAATTGGATTTTTTCCACAAGTCCACATAGAATACTCGCAATGTCGGCCTTGAATATCAGTATAGTCACCTTACCCTCCGAAATGACTGTCTCATCATAGTCCCGCATGTGGGACCAGGGACATCAAAACAGTTTCACGATGTTGAAGGTTGATCTCAGGTACCGCTAACTAGAGTAAGTACCTTGGTACTCGCGGTGCTCGGTTCCCACTCAATCAAAGCACCACATGTACTTACCTCACTACCAATTACCACCTCCCACCTCCGTTCTTACTTTGTACGATCTTTGCAAAAATTCCAAAACCTAGAAGAATACAACTGAGCAAGACCTGCTGCCCCTTCAACTCCCACATTTGGGAGTGTTTCGTCTCCATCCCTCATCATTTGGCCATGGCCACAAAGCAACAAAACGGTGACGCTGTCAAGAGCACAGCGCCCCCAGCACACACGACGAAGTTGGATGCCACTTCCATAACCCGTCAGCTTGCTCGCGAGACTGGACCATCATTAATAGTGGTAACGGTGATTCTTGGGCTCATATTTGGCGGTTGCTGTTCCAACGTAAGCCTGACTGGACTGGCTGGTGGCACCCGGATGCCTTCGCTGACGAGAAATGAACTAGGTCTTCGCATTAGAAGCCATCGTCAAGTGAGTAGACTCGCCCAGTAGTCTTCGGGAGACGCGTACTAATATCTCTACAGCTTTGAGCCTACCAGCGGTACGTCGAGGTTGGGATTAGCGATGCATCAATGCATGTACTGACCAGTGAAACCAGGGACCCTTCTTACCTTTGTCCAGTTCCTCTTCGTCGCTATCATTGGATACGTGGCCCAGTTCGACAAGACTCGCCCACCCTATTTCATCGCTCCCAACAAGGTTCCTTTAACCCGATGGCTGCTGAACATCGTTCTCTTCTTCAGCATCAACATGCTGAATAACCACGCCTTCAGCTATGACATCTCAGTTCCGGTGCACATCATCCTGAGATCCGGAGGGAGTATCAGCACTATCGCAGTGGGGTACCTCTATGGAAGGAGGTATTCCCGCATACAAGTGGTATCCGTCTTTCTCTTGACGATAGGTATCATCCTGGCTGCATGGTCCGATGCACAGGCCAAGGTAAGCCACCGTACGGCACACAGTGAGAATTGTCACTGACGTTGAATCCTGCTAGGGAGAATCAACAAATGATTCGCGCCCTGCTTTTGGCACAGGTCTGGTGATTCTTGCCGTGGCCCAGGTTCTCTCTGCGTTGATGGGTTTGTACACAGACATGACATATGAGAAATATGGTCCCCAATGGAAGGAGAATCTATTCTATACTCACATCCTCTCGCTACCGCTATTTTTACCCTTCGCACCGGCAATGTTGCAAAGTCTTCGACAACTCACAGATAGCCCGCCGCTTGACCTTCCCGCGCCCTTGGATGCCTTCTCAGGGGTTGTTAGGATACCCAGACAGTTACTCTACTTGGTCACCAACGTTCTGACCCAATACGCCTGTATTCGCGGTGTCAATCTTCTTGCAGCGACAACTTCGTCGCTCACCGTCACCATCGTCCTAAGCATTCGGAAACTCGCCAGTCTGCTCCTTAGCATCTGGCTGTTCGGAAACAGTCTGCCAACAGGAACACTTGTTGGGGCAGTGATCGTGTTTGGCGCAGGAGGTCTATACTCTTTGGACTCAAAACCTCGAAAGAAGCAGCAGCCAGGTACAGCCGCAGTAAGCGATAAGAAAAGGGATTAATACGCTCCTACACTGGCAGTATTTCTCGCGGTTCTAGCACGATCCCCTGATACGTGGGTTAGCCTACACATTTCTTTACTATGGGAAAATGAGCTTGGAGGTTAGACTAGCTTAGGATAGAGTGGTCATAGATGGCAAAGATGAGGATAAATGATTTATTGTAGACACAAAGCCGTAATTCCCGCCAGTTCCTATAAGACAGTCATCTTTGGCTTGAGTTCGCAAGATTAGGCAGTTATCTCACGTAGTTTGTGAACAAGTCTCGAAAAAGGGTTCACTATTCAGGGTGCCAGATGTGGAAATTCCCAAGCACTTCGTGGATATGAATAAAAAAGCCAACAACGCACGGCTCCTCATTGGCAGGCACCATTGAATCGGGGATCATTCTCAGTACAAGAAATCTAATGTTCTTTTCATGTTAGTTATCGGCCGATGGGCAATGCCTACCATGGGTTAAAAGTACTGACCCAGGTGTTGTCGAGGCCCTTCAATTGATGCATGTGTCTGATATAGGCAATCTCCGTTCTCCGAAACCGTGACCCGCCGTCGTGGGTGCCCATTGCTTGCTACCCGAGGAGCCTTGTGGGGATGCAGCCATGTCCCTTGTGTCGCTTTGGTGCGAGATACACTCTGAGTACTAACCGCCACACCCATGCATCCACTAGTGACAAGGTAACATTGAAGTAGTCAAAGATAGCGCTGCCCCTCCATGATAAGGGACGTACTAGGTATGGAAGTGAGCTGCGCAAGGGAACTCGATCTATTCTGAATCACACGCTGCGTCGCTTGACCTCCAGAAGCCATTTGCTTGGGGCCGAAAACTCTCACAAGCTACTCCTCTCCATTTTCACCGAGCTTGACACGTAGAATCGACCAGTTCTGTCAGATCCGGCCTGCGCCTGCCATCGTACTCTTTGTCTTATACGAAAATTGGCGGTGCAACGTTATGGACGGTAAACATCAGCCTCTTGACCTCTTGCTTGACGAGAGAACATGATACCGGACGGCTGTTGAATCTACGTGCTAACGAGTATCCATGATAGACCGCACCTCCCGTTCCCAGGAGCCATTGCAGAGTATCGCAGTGCATACTCGAGAATCGGACGAGGACGATGATGCCGAGGAAGGATCCAGTATAACCGACTCGGATGTCGTCGACGAACCGGATGAGCAAACAGGTGTAGCCGATCATGACGATCTCCAAGAGGGCATGCTGCCGCGGGATCTACCCAAACGCACGACATTTTACGATCCGGTTGCTGAGCGACAAATGACCCAGACCGATGCGAAGCTATTTTACCAACGCAGCAAGATTGAAAGTCGTGCAGGCGGGAGCACTTGGTCGCACGCCACCCCAATTGGGAGTCCTATTGCTGTATCCGCATCGCAGCCCGCAACTGAGTACGGCGCCGACTCGCTCGTGCTAGACCATGAAGGTACCAGCCTGCAAAATAATGTTGGAGCGACGTGGTTTCTCTGAAGCTGACTCTATGCATTAGGCAACGAAGGAAGTCAGGGGCCATCGGCTTCAACAGTACATGGGGCGGGTGCTGGTTTGTCGTCGATGCAGCTTCCCAAATCGATGAGTGCGACGCTTGGCGAACACCAAAATGTGAATGTTGCAAGCGCTGGTCTCTCTGGGGCCTTCTTCGATTCGGAGCCTCAAATCACCTCTGAGCTCCATGCGATCTCCGAAAGCATCCAAAGCCTGCTCGCTTCAAGACACAAATACATTGCTCTTTCCAATCAACGGTCAAATGATAATCCCCGAGACCAGCCTGATTGGGACATCTACCCTCCACCGCCGGAGCCTGCCTGGAGACAGTACAACGAGGGTGTTGCGGACGCTCACAGCCCTGGTGATGTGGACGGCCAAGATCCGACGGCTCCTGACCGCAAGTCAAAACGACAGGCACGAAGGCGAAAGCCAGGCCAAGACATTGGCGAGGACTTTGAGCTCGGTGACCTTCTCCCGCTTCCAGGAGAGGACAACATGACTTTTAAATTGGACGACAATGGAGTCTATCAAGTATACGAGGATGATGGATCTGGCGAGAACGGCACGGCTCGCAAGCCAGCATTATGTGTTCCTACCATCAGAGAGTTCTACATTGATTTGGAGAATATCCTCACGGCATCCTCAGACGGCCCCAGTAAGAGCTTCGCGTTCCGACGGTTGCAGTATCTAGAGGGCAAGTTTCAGCTATATGTGCTCTTGAATGAGTACCAAGAGACTGCCGACAGCAAAAAGGTGCCCCATCGCGATTTCTACAACGTACGAAAAGTCGATACCCACGTTCATCATTCCGCATGCATGAACCAAAAGCATCTTTTACGTTTCATTAAGAGCAAAATGAAGAAATACCCCAATGAAGTGGTTCTGTTCCGCGATGGGAAGCATCTCACGTTGGCCGAAGTGTTCGCTAGTATCAATTTGACAGCGTATGACCTCAGTATCGACACGCTCGACATGCATGTACGTTTGAGCGATTTCCCTACAACTGGCCTTTGGTTGAGGGCGGGCTGACTTCTTCTAGGCCCATACAGATTCCTTCCACAGATTCGATAAGTTCAACTTGAAGTACAACCCAATCGGCGAATCACGTTTACGAACCATCTTCCTCAAAACAGACAACTTCATCCACGGCCGGTACCTGGCTGAAATTACTAAGGAAGTGATATCGGATTTAGAGTCCAGCAAGTATCAAATGGTGGAATGGCGAATCTCCATATACGGCAAGTCAATTGACGAATGGGACAAGCTGGCCGCTTGGGTTGTGGACAATAAGCTCTTCTCCCACAACGTGCGTTGGTTGGTGCAGATCCCGCGCTTGTACGATGTTTATAAAGCTAGTGGCTTGATGGACACGTTCGAGCAGGTCGTCAAAAATGTCTTCCAGCCTCTGTTCGAAGTTACGAAGGATCCATCCAGTCACCCGAAGCTTCACATTTTCTTACAGCGAGTCATTGGTTTCGACAGTGTTGACGACGAGAGCAAGGTCGAGCGACGGCTGTTCAAGAAGTTCCCGGTGCCCAAGGTTTGGGATACGAACCAGAATCCACCGTACAGCTACTGGATCTATTATCTCTTCGCCAACATGGCATCGCTGAACTACTGGCGCAAGAAGCGCGGTTTCAACACTTTCGTCCTGCGGCCACACTGCGGCGAGGCAGGCGATAGTGAACACTTGGCAGTAGCTTTGTTGTGTTGTCATAGCATAAGCCATGGCCTGCTACTTCGAAAAGTGCCATTGTTGCAGTACATGTTCTACCTGGATCAGATCGGTATCGCCATGTCACCTCTGAGCAACAATGCTTTGTTTCTGGCGTATGAACGAAACCCGTTCCATCAATACTTTAAGCGAGGACTCAATGTCTCATTGTCAACGGACGATCCCCTGCAATTCGCTTTCACAAAAGAACCTCTGATTGAAGAGTATGCGGTGGCAGCGCAAATCTACAAGTTAAGCCCGGTCGACATGTGCGAACTAGCAAAGAACTCAGTCAAGCAGAGCGGGTTCGAAATGTCCATCAAGAAGCAATGGCTAGGGCCCCATTGCGAGCTTTCAGGGAAGGAAGGCAATACAATGGTTAAGACGAACGTACCAGACCGGCGAGAGGAGTTCAGATACTACACGCTGCTGCAGGAGATAGAAATGTGAGTCGCATTGCTGATCCACACACGCCCCTTGGTCGAACTGACAATGTCTCCTACAGTTTGAGTCGCTACGCAGCGAATGAGGCTGGAAGCGAAGTATCGTTAGGGAAGGTCCCGGTTGTTGATGCCGGACCCATCGTAGGATCACCTGCGACGATGAAAGAAGCAAAGGATGCATCTCATAACCAGCAGACCTCGCCCGAGTCACCTAGGAACGCCCGGTCTGGTCTGCACGAGTCTGGATGGTCTGGTAACATGATGGCGGACAGACACATGTCTGGTAGCGATCCGAAAATGTTCCCTGGTGTTCTTACTCGTGGACATCGAACAAATAGTCTGCGGAGTCTGACACAGGCTGATGATGGAGCTTCCGCGGCACGAGACGGTCCAGGAGATAAGAGCTCCTAGGTACTTGTATGGTCCAAAGAAGCGCATGCAGGGTTTCTGCAATCAATGTTACCACCTCGAAGTCATGGATAGGGCGTGGCGTGTGACCTCATGTTTGAAGCTTCAATTGTAGCCGCTAGAGTGGCCGCATTGTTCCTTAATGCTATTCAATAAGAGGTGCAATCGACGCTCAAGGTGAAGGAGTAGCCCAATCCGTTTGCTGTCACCCTTCATGTGAATTGATTATCTGACGGGTTGCTGGAGCTAATGGATGAGACAAGTGAATGTCAAGCTGGGCTGGTGAAGATTGGCTTCTTACGTCAGGGCGAGGCCATGACACTACACAGGCGGGTAGGGGTTACTATGGGTCCCGGGTATGTAGCGCACCTTGGCTACCCCAACTGGTCAAGGCGCTGCCGACGTCGTCAATCAAGCCCTCGTAATCCACTTCCGGCTTCCTCGATCCTCCTCTTGGTGTGGTACTACTGACCGGAAACCAAGTGAACCTATAGCGAGAAGCAACTGGACCCTAGACCATCGAAATATCCGGAGGCAGACGACTCAAGGCCGGCCAACACCACCTCGAGGCTCCAGCTACCCGGCCAAGCCAGTTTAGGAGCGCGACACTGGATCGCACACAAAGGGGACAGGCCGCGGCGATTGAGTCGAGGTAACGGAACTAGATTCCACGCAGGGCGGAGAACCACGAGTAGGCAACATGGGGTTTCGGGGCGTGTACCGGGCCATCTACGACTACGCGCCGCAAGCGCAGGGCGAACTGGCCATCGATGAAGGCGACTTGCTCTACATCCTCGACGACAACGACGATGACGGCTGGTGGAAGGCCAAGAAGAAAGCCGGTGCCGACGATGACGACGAACCAGTAGGCCTCGTGCCCAATAATTACGTTCAAGAGGTAAATCTCCAACGCACCCACCCGCATCTTCGCGCCATTCCACTTCCGCCTACAGCTTGGCCCCTCTCCGATGCCTTCTCGGGATCGCCACTGATGCTTATCCTTCTTTCGTCAAATTCTAGGCACCCTCTCTAGGCAAAGCCCGCGCACTCTTCGAGTATACTCGCCAGACCGACGAGGAGTTGTCCTTCCACGAAGACGCGCTACTGGATGTTTATGATACCTCGGATCCAGATTGGATCCTTGTGGGCCTCAATAAGGAGTATGGATTCGTTCCGGCAAATTATATCGAGCTGCAGGCGGCTGAAGCCGTCGACGCAACGCCCATGGCTCCCTCGCCGCCAGTTCTGCCAGCTCGACAGCCGTCCACGACTACCGCGCCTGCACCTGAACCAGAGGTTGACACTGGGTCCGAACCCCTGAGCCCGGCTTCTGTACGGTCAAATCCAGCTGCTGCACTTGCCGGCGTCATGCAAGGTCGTGGAGCCCCTCAACCTTTGTCACCCCCGCCACAGCCCATGCGTCCTTCCGTTGAGCCTGAAGCCTCCGACGACGAGCCCATCCGTTCACCGACGTTACCGGCACGCCCGCGCGTTCCTCCTACTTCATCCCATGACCAGGACGACATAGAGCCAGCCAGTTCAGACAACCACAGAGCTCCTGGGGGTTTCCACATGTATAACATCAACGAGATGGTCTCGGTTATGGGGAAGCGGAAGAAGATGCCAACAACCTTGGGAATTAACTTGTTGACGGGTGTTATTCTGATCGCACCTGAGAAGGCCCAGGATGGCCCATCCCAAGAGTGGACTGCTGACAAGATGACACACTACTCCCGAGAGGGTAAGCATGTATTCATGGAATTGGTCAGACCTAGCAAGAGCATAGACTTCCATGCCGGTGCCAAGGACACGGCGGAGGAAATAGTGACCGCCTTGGGTGAGTTGGCTGGTGCTGTGAGGGCCGAAGGTCTTCGTGAGGTCATCATGGCTGGCACGAAACAGAACCAGAAGCGCGGACAAGTTCTCTACGACTTCATGGCTCAGGGTGAAGACGAGGTCACGGTTGCCGCGGGCGATGAGGTCATTGTGGTAGACGACACGAAGAGCGAGGAGTGGTGGCAGGTCCGCCGGCTCAAGACCGGCAAAGAAGGTGTCGTTCCCAGCAGCTACATCGAGATCACAGGCAACATTACGCCATCCGCCGCACCCGAGCCTAGTACCAAGCTGTCCGCCGTCGAGCAAAATCGGATGGAGGAGATTAGGTTGACTAAGGAGGCGCTCAAAGCCAGCAAGGAACCGCAACAGGTAGGCCCGGGAATGCCTCTTCCCGAAAGGGGTAGCAGTCTTAGGGTGAACGAGCATGGTAATGATTCTGGCCAACAGCGGAGTCGCCACGAAAGCGGCCGAAGCGACGGCGGTAGCCAGTCCAAGTCTGCCAAATCCCGTAAGTCCAACCTGTTGTTTCCTCAACACGTGCGTCAAAGTTATGGCCATGCTGACATTGGCTGCCTTCGTTTGCTCTAACGTTTAGGTCCGGATGTATCGAAAGTACGAAACTGGACCGACCGGTCAAGGTCTTTTAGTGTCGAAGCGCAATTCCTCGGCCTCAAAGACGGCAAGATTCACCTACATAAGATGAACGGCGTCAAAATTGCGGTGCCTATTGCAAAGATGTCGCACGATGATCTCGAGTACGTGGAGAAGGTGACAGGTATCTCATTGGACGATGAGAAACCATTAGCCGATGTCAAAAAATCTAAGCAGTCCGAGAAGAGGTCCATGCAAAGTGGTGCAACGATAGAGAAGCCTCGGCAGCCTGAGTACGACTGGTTTCAGTTCTTCTTGTCCTGCGAGGTGGCAGTGGGCTTATGTGAGCGCTACGCCCAGGCATTCGCCAAAGAATCAATGGATGAGAGCGTTCTCCCAGATGTGGATGCAACTATTTTGCGGAACCTGGGTCTCAGGGAAGGCGACATCATCAAGGTCATGCGAACGCTGGACGCGAAGTTCTCCCGCAATCGTGGTGGGCAGCGGAACGTCGGTTTTGCTTCCGAGTCGGGTGAAGGCGAAGGTGGTCTATTCTCGGGCCCAGGTGGCACTTTGCGCAACAACACTCGAAAGGGCCGTCCTGTTCCAGCGGTCCAAACCAATGATGTTGTGGATGCATCTGCTTTCTCGCCGAGAGATTCATCAGGACCCACGAGCAAGGCAGATGATAGTGCAAGCTCGCCAACGCCTTCCCCAGCGGCTCAGAAGCAAAACTCGAAGGCCACAGGCTTCGACGACAATGCCTGGGATATCAAGCCTAGCAAGAAAGAGACAGAGACACAGCCTGCAGCTAGGGAGACAGGCTCGACTGGTCCCGTTGGTCAAACGACAAGTACCCCCAGCCCGACGCCGCCGGTGGTTCTGCCAACCATGACTGGATCTATGAAGGAGCTGTCCCTTTTGTCAGAGCCACTGCAGCCTACCAGGATCGAACCCCAGCCTACTTCTGGCTCGGCTGGTCGTGCCCCTGAGCAAAATGTAGCACCACCACCAGCCTCGCAGCCCCAGTTGCAAGGGGCTACCCCTTCCTTCTTCTCTACTGTTCCTCAACCGCAGCAGTCGCAAGCAGTGATGAACAACCTCGCCTCTGCGCAGGCTTTGATGCGACAGAGGCCTACACCTCCGCAGATGACAGGCCAATCGTCGCTAGTACCGCCGCCGCCGCAACGACCGCTTTCTGCTCCACAATCAGCACAGCCTAGTGCTTTTGCTCCTCCTATGCTTAGCCCCCAGATGACCGGTGTAATGCAGTCTCAGGTTGCGCCACCGGGTCAGAGTCTCAACGAGATGACTCAGGCTCGTCTTCAGCAGCAGTACGCGGCACAGATGCAACAGCCCGCAATGACTGGCTTCTCGGGAATGCAACCCCAGGGTCTCATGGCTTACCCCACGGGCACACCCAATCAATATATGCAACCTATGATGACGGGTATGCCCAATCAAAGTCCCTTTGGGGATTCTATGAGGACGGGTCAGTTCTCGGCACTGCAGCCCCAGATGAATGGGTTCCAGCCCAGCTTCGCCAATCCGCACGCTTCATTTGCCCAGCCACCTCCGACAGGTTCCATAAACAACTACTTGCCTCCCCCACTAGAACCACAGCGTACAGGAATGCCACAGGTTCAGCCTCAGCCAACAGGCGCAAGTGGGTATGGCCAGAACATGCCGACACCATCACTGCAGCCTCTTGTTCCACAGCAGACAGGGCCGCCCCCTCCTGTTCGGTTTGGTGTGTCCCACGAGAAGAAACTGGTGCCTCAGCCGACAGGGAGGAGGGCAAACTTGGCCCAAGCAAGTATGTCAAAGTCACCAATCGTTTGTGCTTCCCAATAATTGTGCTGACATCTCATTAGCTCCTGAAAATCCTTTCGGTTTCTGATAGACTTCCTTATATGAGACAGGGCGCAGAGGACGAGAAATTCACCTCTTCCAAGTTATTTCTCATATACAAGGCCATCTCGATACCAAGTACTTTTGACTCTCAAGGCTCGGGCGAGCTCAACATGTTGTACAAGATTACGCTTAATATGCACATACATTCAGCAATTCTGGCGAATTTCGTGTTGGACCTTTTTCCCTGCCATTTTGGCAGAGATTGTTTTGATCCCCTGGCTAGTAATATATTAATCCCTAAACGTGTATATGTCTTTGTCTATGCGTCCAATCCTCAAAAGCAGAGTCGCCGCTATTGTTAATAATAATCAACAGGTATGTATTGGCCCATGCTGCTCGCAAAAGAGCTTCTCCATAGTCTAGCTTCAGTTTCTGCCTGGCTGTCTCGAAGCTTAAACATCATGCTCTTCGTCGTCGTGGGGCGGAGGTTTTAGATATGCCAGATATTATCGCCGGATTGTCATCGGCACTGACTTTAGTCTGTTCAGCCGGCACAAACCTTCTGCGCACAGCCCGAACCATCTTGTTGAACCAGTAAAAGTTGAGAAAGTTCAATGTCAGGTTACTCGCAAGGTACATAGCCCCCAACCAGACAGGCACTGTGGAAGCCTCGGTCGCAAAATACATCAAAGATGACTCTCGTTTTTCTAGGCTCGGATGGCGGTTGATTGTGGCCACAACGTCCGAAAAGACACGGACCGATTGGTAGGTTCCATATACGAGGCGGCAGGCAAAGAAGCTGAAGAGAAGCAAAATGCCGTTGTAGAGCTGTAAGCGAGTGCCTGTCATGCTCAGTTTGTCCAAGAACCAGTGAATGTTGAGAAAGGGCGTGGAAAGCTCCCAGAGAATAAAAATGCAGCCATAATAGTTGACAAACGGGCGCTACGTGAAGGTTAGACACGCTCTTGCTGTGGGGAATCCAGGAGGCACACGTACGTAGCCAAGCATATACACGATGAGAGCTGCAATGGCGTGCGCCAGCGTTCCAAGACCGAAAACTTCCACGTGTAAACTGGTCACAACCAAGTCCCAGACGAAGTAGCCGGCAGCCAAAGACTGAACCAGACCAGCAGCACCAGTGTATCCCCAGACTCTCTCTTCCAGGTTCATTTGCTTCCGCTCCTCATCGTATATCATAACCCAAATCGCAAGCCCGTTGATCAACACGCTCTGAACAAGGGAAACAACATGGGTATCCCAGTTGAGGCGACTGTTGTACGAAAGCTTCAGGTAGTGGTCTGGTAGCAGTAGCTTCGATAATAGCGGCGAGATGGGGTAGTATATGACTGAGTAGAGCGCTGCACCGGCGAGCACCTCGTGGATGTGTAGAGGAAGCGAAGGAAGGCCAAAGCGATCGGCGAAAGGCTGCACAGCGGCGGAGAGCCATGGGACAGGCGGCAGGAAGAATGGATCATGCATCTTTCCCGATGTCGCCCTAAAAGTTTGATGTGTCCAGGAGAAGTAGAGAGAGGCGACAACAAACGGACACAAAGTTGGGGGATCCGACCCTTCGCGGTTGGTGGAGGTTTGCCTGGCTAGGCTGGCTTGCGAGTTCCAAGGGCAGCTCCGTAAGTAGATCCTGCAGCTGGGTCACCGTGACCAAGTACCCAGTACCTACCTGCAAGTCTCACGTGGGCTGTGCATGTGCTCCCCCGTTATGAGCATATCGCATAGAGCATCAAGCTCCCTAAGTAACCACACTTCGTACCTTGTACCAAGTAACCCTTAGCTCAATAGAACGAAACACTACTTACACCGAGATATATCAGCTTCAAGTATTCCAATCTTCTCCAGCATGGCTGATTCCTTGAGAGACATTCTTAATATACATGGGCCAAGCGATGAGACATCTCTTCAGTATCTCGCCCACCTGGCCGAACAGCCGCTAGATGCCCTGCGTTCTTCCGAGCCACAGCATCTTGCTCAGTCGTCCCACTCCCTCCTCATAGCTCTCCAAGGACTCTCAAAGAAAGCTCATAAGGGGATTGTGGAATCGGCATCTGCACACGCATCGCTTCGTCAGAGTCTGCCCGTCTTGTCGAGGAGAGCCACAGAGCTTATTCAAGCTGTACCACGTCTGGATTCACAAGCAGAGAGTTTCGCAGTCACCTTCAGTAAGGCAGGTGAAAGCAAGATGCTTCTGCGCCGGAGACAGGCTCTACGACTTTTGCAAAACTCCGAACGCCTTGTTGACGTTATGGAATTACCACCTTTGCTCACCTCCGCTGTGTCTACAAGTCCGGTCAGCTACTCGTCAACCCTGGACTTATACGCCCACGTCCGTCGGCTGGCATCTCTATATCCCACATCCACCCTCGTTGCGAACGTTCTCGGCGACGCAGACGCTGCTATACGCCAGATGGCCGCTGATTTGATTGTCGCCCTGAAATCGCCCGGCTTGAAGCTCGCCGCTGCGCTTCGCACCGTGGGTTGGCTTAAGCGTATAATACCGGACCTTGTCACTCATATCTCTGTTGAAGACGCTTTGCCGTCGATATTCCTCGTCTGCCGGCTCTCGACTCTCGTTGAGACACTTGGCGCGCTCGATCCCCTGAAGAAGCTAGCCGACGAGGAGAAGCAGCGTCAGATAAATTCCACCGGCGTCTGGTCTGGTGGGCAGCAGACCGAGCGATACTTGAAATGCTTCATCGAGGTGTTTCGTGAGCATAGTTTTGCTATCATTTCGGTCTTCAAAAGCTTGCAGGCTAGCTTCTCTCAGGGCCAGACTGACGGCCAGGATCCATTACGACCGTTGCCCGGAGCTCTATCAACTTTACCCCTGCATCTTGTGGAAATGCTGCTAGAGACACTACGTGCATATCTCCCGACGGTCAGGGATCAGGCGTCTCGGGAAAGCATCCTGACACAAGTGTTGTACTGCGCTGGCAGTCTTGGGAGATTAGGGGCTGATTTCGGCATGCTTTTGGCCGCTATCGGCGAGGACGAATGGATTACTGTTATAAAGAGACACCGCCTGCTGGCTGGGCGTCTGGAAACCGTTATTGGAGATTACCAGAATCAGCAAGTTGCCCATTAGACCCAACACTCGACAACTCGTTGCCAGGGTTCATGCTTCCGCCTCTGACTCGTTTATATGCATACCGCTTTAGCGAGATATTCCACCTTGCTATGCCGCCGACAAGCAAGCTATCACCTTACTTCCGCTAGTCTTATTCACCCTTTCATACGGGCTGGTTGGCGATCCTCATTTTGTGCAACTAGGCATCGATACTCTTGATTCAATGGATTTCTCTTCTCCTTTATAATGAAGGCCTTCGAATGTCTTCCTCGATGAGTGAAAACCGGGCTGGAAGTCCAGCAACGCCAGGTACGATTCCGGCTCACCTAGCACGGAGATAACTCCAACGTCCCTGATGGCATTGCATAGCGGAAACTCATGAACAAGTATAGTTCGACATTTTCTTTCTGGATTGGGTTCTGGCGTAGCCTCAGCAGTCCTCCTGCAGCCGCTGGATCTCCTCAAAACTCGTGTCCAGCAATATGGTGGCACTTCTCTATCGGTGTGTCTACAAGACTTGAGGCAGTCCCCTCGCTCTCTGCAAACATTATGGAGAGGCACGATACCTTCCGTCTTGCGCACGGGGCTCGGCACGGCGCTTTACTTTTCCACGTTGAACTCAGTCCGCCAGTATTCCCGTCAGGCAGGGTTGTTTGTACAGCAACGTCATGACGGGACTCGAAGCAGCTCGTCTGTATTACCCGCCTTGTCAAATACGGGCAATTTGATTTGTGGTGCTGGTGCAAGAACCTTTGCAGGCTTTATACTCATGCCTCTCACGGTACTCAAAGTGCGTTTCGAGTCCAACCTCTATGCTTACACCTCACTGTGGACTGCGGCAAAAGACATACGACAACAACACGGGGTTCGCGGTTTCTTTGCCGGGTTTGGAGCGACGGCACTCAGAGATGGCCCATATGCCGGCATGTATGTGCTCTTCTACGAGATGCTGAAGACCCGCATCTCATCCCTTTCATGGGCGGAGTCCAGTAGAGATGGACAAAGCCATGCAATGAACTCTACAGCTGCCAGAACCATCAATTTTGGTTCAGGTGTTTTGGCTGGGGCAGCGTGTTCGGTCATCTCGAATCCATTTGACGCGATTAAGACACGCATACAACTGCAGCCCCACCAATATCGTCATTCATGGCAAGCCTGCCGGAAAATGGTCTCGGAGGAAGGGTTGAGCTCATTGTGGGATGGTTTGGCGTTGCGTATGAGTCGCAAAGCCCTCAGTTCTGCCCTAGCCTGGACAGTGTATGAGGAGTTGATTCGAAGGTACGCGGCGGCTCAGAGCTAGCCACGACATGCGCTAGCAGCCTCAACATCGTAGGAGGCAACAGAAACTTGAAGTAAAGTGGCGGTTCACGATCGATTTGTTGTATTATCTCAGACTATAGGGAAAACTCCACTCAAGCTACACATTGGTCGAATGATACCCAAGAATCGAGCTGTTTAGATGGAAGACACAAGATCGCAAAACTACCAAATTCCCACGAGCCTTGAGATGATGGCTTGTTGACACTTAGGATGGGCGAGCGCCTGCGAGGTACATAAGTAAACTAGGGGACTTGCTCCTTCTGCGATCCGGCTTCTTGCGGACCCATTCAAAATCATTTTCGTGGTGGTGATGATGATGCTTCTTCTCCTCGACCATCAGCAGCTTAGTTCGCTTCTCGCGAATATACTTGGTATGTTTCCATAGCTGATCCTGCTGCCACTCAGGCACCCACTGCTTCACTAGGATAAATTCGGGATCCTGGGACAAGCGCATTAGAATGACCAGGAAACTGACAAAAAGGGCAGTGGAGTCGCAGGATTTGGGTTAGTGAGGGCACGTACAGTATCAATGTCATATTCGAACTGAAACGCTCTGAGAGTCTCAATAGATAGATGTCGCCTGTTCATACGGGTATAGGTTGGACGTTCATTCGGAGCAGGCAAAGCCTCCGGGACCTTTTGTTTGTTGATGATGGCTGCAATGGCTTTTTCATCGAGTCCGGAGTTGATGAGGTCCTCCTGGAATCGACGCTTATACTCTCTCTCCATGTGTTCCTTCTGCTTCTCCTCGTGGGCAATGCGTTTCATCTCCTGCTGCTTGTACCTCTCGATAGCGTCTTTCTCGATTTGCTCAAGGCGATCTCGCTCGTCGGCCTCCTCTTGCTCCTTCTTTAGACGCTTGAGCTCCAGTTCTTCTGCAATGCGCTTTTCCTTCTCGGCCTGGATTTCGCGCTCTTTAAGTGCATCGAGCTGGCGCTTGGCGTTCTTGAGCTCAGTCTCGTCCTCGTATTCCTTGATCAGGCGGCGTTCATGCTGTTCACGAGCCTGTGACAGGCGCAAACGCTCCAGTTCGCGGCGGGCCAGCTCGGCCTCTACCTCCTCTCGCTGCTTATAGGGCGAATTGCGCGAGCGCGAGCGCGACCGTGAACGAGATCGGGATGAGTGGGATCGAGAACGAGACCGACGAGGACGGGCGAGCTGTTGCCGGTGACGACGTCGGTCGCGGTCATCGTCATCGGACGAGTAGTCGTTGTAGAAACGATTGTTGATGATGACGGGCTGGGCAACGGGAGCTGCAGGAGGGATTGGCGGTTGAGGAGAGCTTGCGCGCCGGTCCCGAGACCGAGACCGAGACCTAGCGACGATGGTGGTACGCTGCTCGGGCACAAGAAACGAAGGGCCGCCGGTTTCATAGTAGCGCTGAGGCCTCGTAGGGCGCTCGACATACCGAACAGCGGGTGGAGAATGCCGGCGACGGACGTGGATGTCCAACTCGTCGTCGTCGTCGTAGTAGCTGCTCATCTCGCGGGTGGTATGCGCCGCAGCAATACCACACAACAGTAGGGCACGTGTGGGTAGAAGGATACAGAAAAGGTGCGCTGTGCCGCGACTTTTAAATGATGTTCCTTCTTCTAAACAGGATACAGACAATCTGCGCGTTGGTGGTTTCTCGACACCCAGCGTAAGCAAGGCTGGAGAAGAGAGAATGAGAAGAGAGGGGAGGAGGGCCCAGGAGGGGTGATAAGCCCACAGACGGCCTGGCTTACATGGGGGCTAAGTTATGTTAATTGCCTTGCCTTACCACCTTTGCTGGGTTGGTTTGAGCCTCATCCGTTTGGGTGGGTGAGACCGATACCAAGCAAGGAAGCGGACGGCTGGCAGCAACCCATATGCCCCCCCTTGTGACCAACCCACTTTGGCAGAGGCGGGCTTACAGTACTGGCTTACCAGCATCAGCCGTTTCTAAAATAGGTAGCATCGCCATGAGGGATGACGGCCATGGACGGCCAGCCAGGGTTTGGGTTGGTGAAATCCTGCGCTACTCACGCTCGCCATCGCAGGGGTCCTAGTAGGGCTGCTGTGCAATCTATACCCAGAATGAGACAGCAGACGGCGGGGCCGTCCTAGCCTTGATGAGGCATAACGCTGTGGTGGCTGCAAACCCCTCTTTCTCGCACTTGGGAACCGCTGCCGACTCAGTTCCAGGCACCAACAGGAGAGCATTGGATACCAGTTGGTGCCACCAACTCCGCCGCCACATGAAACATGTCTTTCTGCCGGTGGCCGCACGCCTGGCCTTGCCTGCTGGAAATGACGAATCGTTGCATTCTTGTACGCGCTTGAGCAGTACTCTAAGAGAGCCGCGCATACTCATGTCGGAAGTTAGGCGCTTGCAGCCCTCTAACTGCGTATATTTTCAGCCGCCAGTCAGGACTATCATATGGTGATGTGAGGTCATCGCATGGCGAGGTCACCAGATACCTTACGGCAAGAGGGCATGCCCTAGTATTGATAAATCATACCAACTTCAGCTACCATTCTTCCCCGCTTGGTGCAGGAACAGAAGATGTTTTCGTATCCCGGGCCCCACTGGTCTCCGAACATCTACTTGTGGTGCTTTATCTCCTCGTAGTATATTCCACCACTCTAACATGGTGTCCAATATCCGCAGGCTCATAAGATTGAGGAGGCCCTTGCCAGGTGTTCAGGCTGGCTAGAAAACAACAGGACAGAGACGTGTACATGTGGTTGTCGATGCCACAAAGAGCAACATGGAAACGCGATATCCGTAGTGTTCGTTCTCTGACACCGAAGGCTAACGAACACGCAGCATTTGCTCTATATGCTCACGACTGTTCTTGTGGGTTGTCTCCAAATATAGCAGCCGTTGACCAAGCTTGTCAACCTCCCCTTCCAATGTCTGGGTCTGTTGGTCCAACTTTTGACGGAGAGTTCCTACTGGCACGGAAACGAACCTAGCGAAAGCACAGGGTGTCGCGTCAGTCAAATGTCGGTAGAATTGCAATGTGATGCAGCCGACTAGGCTCTTCGGAAGAGGCTGGTGGTAAAGCAACATACATCTTGCCAACGCCTTCGTACACCCTGGAGTGATCTGAGAGTGACGACATTTCACCAAGAGTCAATCGCAGCAGGCGCTGCTCCCTTTGCTTGGTAGTCACTTGTGACCTAACCAGTCCGATCTGCTGCTCCGCCACTGCAGCCTGCGTTTCGATCTCTCGGACCAGCTAGGCTTGGTGTCAGTAGTTGTTATTCTTCTATGTCATTATTCCTCATTGTCGGAGTGAGCCTTGCAGGAAGGGAAGGTGGAGACTATGTTTGGAATTTCAAGAGGGGCTGGAATAAGAAGATACGAACCTTCTGTAGTGCTTGACTTGGTATCGCCATTTTAAAAAGGTATTGGAGATATTTTCCGTGGAAGCTGTTATGGTAAACCATGAAACTAATGGTGATGTGCTATGGCGCTATGGCCATAGCGCATTGCTGTTAGGCTTAATAATAAATTTATATAAGAGTATGCTAATCTAAGAATAAGATAAATAAGCTATAATAAT
>KL661949.1:0-26037 GCA_000732775.1 Stachybotrys chlorohalonatus IBT 40285
TTCAAATAGTGCTTACTGTTGTCTTCGCGCAGTCTAGGAGATAGAGGTCCTTGTTTAGCTGGGGTGTCTGGACCTATCAGCTTTCTTGCATCAAGACCCCCCTACTTAACGGATTGATGGTTTCGTTAGGCGAGCAGGGTAGCCGCGCTGATTTTCCGTTGCTAGTGCGGCGAACCCTGCCGACGTATGAAGCCTCGGCGATACAAGCCTCTGTTGGGAAGACCAAAAGATCGACTTGAGAATTCCTGCAGGGCATTGTAGATTGAAAAGCAGAAGTTCATCTGCAAGCTAAACCCTGAAAGACAGTCAGTAGGATTTCCTTTTTTGGCTCATAACTGAATATGGTTAGTTATCAACTAATTATTGAAAATCCAGGGGTCTGGCTGATAAATAGGGCGAATCCGGTCGAATGCCGCAAGTCAATCGTGCATTTTTTACCAATCTATGTGTTTCATTAACCCTTCTGAACTAATAGGAAAAGAAATTTCTCACGGAACCTTAATGCAACTCCTTTCTAAACCTGGTCCTCCCAGCACAGCGCAGGACAGTTCGGATAGCGACCCTCCTTCATTCACGGAACAAGTTCCCACCTGTTTGAGAAGAATGGACAGTTCTCGTTGCCTCTGTTCCCTAGGTCGATTGAGGAGATACCTCTCTCAGCATTTTGTGCTATTTCTTCAAACTCGAATCATGATTGTTCATGATCTTGGGAACCGCTTTTTAGCCAACGACCTGATATGAACAATTGCGGCCTAGTAATCGCCCTTGATTTACTGGCCTTGAGACCAACGATGAAATTAATTGATACGTCACGCAGCAGTTTCAAGAGCGGTTGTGCTTGATGCGACGTTACAATGTCATCAACCAGTTGATTGTCCTCGAAGCAGACATATTCATTTTACGTTCGACTTGATAATCATGTACGAGCTTGAATTACTTTTCAACGTCTTTCCCACGGTTGACAATTATGGGTGGTATTCTGCGCACTTGATCATAACGAGGGACTGCCAGCCATGTATGCCAGGGAGTCGACGTTCAGGTTGACTTCGTCTTGTTGTCCACTTGACGGGCACTCGCTCTGCTTTGGTGATTTTGGCTCCTCCATCCTTACCACTTCTCTAGCCTTGGTGCCGTACAGCCAAGAGATCTGAATAGACGACCATTCCTTTCGAAGTCGTGGACCAGTGGCTCTCAGCTGGCCAAGCAGTTCTCTTCCAGATCTGAACGCAGCACCCACAAACATCTTCTCATTCCGATATACGCATCGCACAAGGCTACCTACTGGCCTCAAGTATTAGATACTAAATCCCCACCGCATCCCAGGAGTCTGATGGGGTATGTTCTGTGAAGAACTGAAACCAGCTAATCCCACAGGCATCTACAGGACACGGCCGTGTCGCTAAGGTGCCGTTGGAATGGAGCGGTTGATCAACAACAACATGGCTGTTAATATGATCATGGGCCCAGCCGCTCTGTTTGATCGCCTGCAGAGGAGCAAGAATTTCCAACCCGTCTGTGGGGATAGGAACTGCAGCAGAGCTAATCATGGCGTAGAATGACTAGTGCAATGCCTCGTATGATAGGCAGAAGTACGTCGTTTCCGTGTCTAGAGGCTTTTACAGACCAGCCAAGCGATCATCGCGGAGACCGAGACATGTCCCAAAGCTTGTCGGTGCCTAGGTTGTCAAAAATACCCATGATAGATTCGTCAAGCATCCCAGCACCGCCAAGTGAGAACAGGGCCGACGCAGGGTTCAACATAGATTGCTCCCCCTGCTCAGCCGTATCCAAGCACTGCGGAGCCGCTCCGTCAAGGTGTCCGAAGAAGTCAGGCACGATAAGCTGCATTGTGTCGTCGCATATACCAGTCGTTGCGTGCTCAGTCGGCGGCCCTGCTGCGCATGGATAAGCCATGGGGCCGCCACCCGACGGTATGCTTGTGTTGGTAGATGATACCGTTGCAACAGGAGACGTTTGTGCGGTCTGCTCGCTCCTGGCGTTCGCCATCTGGCCGCCTAGGTTGGGGATGGTGGTGGCAGGCATTGTGGGTAAGCGCCATTGCTGTTGTTCGTGGGCAGGCGGAACAGAGGTAGGAACGGGCTTGCGAACGTTGACATAGCCATTCCCAACGCCCTGCGCGTTTGATGAGCGCTGAGCATCACCCCTACTTGCTTGACTATTTGTTTGAATTCGGGTGCTGAGACCTTGAGGTACTCGTTCGAACACGGACTGGGTTGGTTAGCATGTCTGCCCTTTTCGAATAGCGGCATGTAATCTCCGAGATGGACGTACATCGAGGACAGCAGAGAGTCTATCCGCTGCGAGACTCCTTTGGGTCATGCCCGCAATGGAGGCCTTGCCTAGGACGGCATCAGACAAAATCCCAGCCGATTCCCGACTATCAGGATTTCTGGATATGTAAAAGACCAGACACAAAACCGCAAGGAACTGAGTGTGCAGAAGAAACCAATACGAGCCAATAAGCACATTTTGTTTCCTGATCTCAAGCCCTATGTGGATGATGTCTCGGCAGACAGTAATGCCTGCGGTCGCAAAGGACTGATGCCGTTGATCCTGGGAGGAGGCTTGATGGTCGAAAAACTGCATAAATGGGCGGTACAGCATCATCTGAACATGGGCATAAGCGAAACGGAGTAGTATTTGCACCCTATTGATCATGTTAGTCCTGGTCACTCCACCTGGCGTTTTGAATTCACGAGAGTTCATAATTAGAGCTGCTGAGAGTGGGTTTCCGGTGTTGCATTTACGATGCCTAGGATCATACAAAAGGTTAAAATCACAACGTACCTTGTCAGTTGGATATTTTGTTCTTGACCCGGGTGTAAAGTCTTGGGCAATTTTTGGTACCAATCATGGAGCTTAGTCTCCACCTGCCTCAACTGGCCAACATCTATCATGTATGTGCCACGCGTAGCTTTTCTATTCGCCGATTGAGGAGAATAGACGAAGTCAACAATGGTTGCGAGGATCTCCATGAGCTTGTCGTGCGCGTTGAATGCCTGAATCATTGATGGCGTGCCTGCAGGGGATTGCAGCAACGCGTGTTCCGTTATGTATTCGTCTTCGACTTCAATAGGCAGCGGCTGGTCTATGTCCCGAGCTTGTAGGACAACAGGGAGTCCGAGGGTTGTAGAAAGGTATATATCCATCTGGCGTATGGTGTGAAAGACTCGTTTCCTAATCTCGTTGTCGATAGGCGTCATCTTAAGGTTGGGTAAATGGCGGTGCAGGCCCATACGTAGTGCTGACCGAAGGGCAATGCCAATGAGGTTGTAGCAGCTGTTAAGGTTTCCAATGGCTTGCAGGAACTGTATGATGAAAAGAAGGGCCTGTAAGCTCGTCATGTCACGACATTCGGTCAGATCCTGCAGATACAGCCTGGCTCCCAGATAGAATTTGTGCCTAGTGTCGACTGGTTAGCATTGCATCTGCCAGGTTAGGTCCCTGACAAGCATACCCGCGAATCATGGCCTCCTTGTAATGATCTGGATTGGAAGGGTCGTTTTCGTCAACATCATACATGGAACCGAGAGCCAGGATGGAGTAGAGCAGGCCAACATATCTGCCCTGCTCTTGGTTGTAGTTTGACTCCTCCAGGTCGTAAAGTGCATCGAATCTTTTGTAGAAGGACGGAACGTGAACAATCCTCAGTAGACACGAAGCGTGGTTAAAGGAGTATTCACAAAGCATACGGGCCAGTTCTCGGCGGGGCAGTCTAGAGTAGTCGTAGTTGGAATGTCCATTGAAAAGGGCAGAGGGTGCAGATAATGGAGCCGGTGAGCCGTTGGGTCGGGTAGCTTGTGGAAGAAAAGGGATTCTTGAGTCATAATGCATCAGCTCCGGGAAGTGGCGAGTCAAGCGGCTGAGGAAGGCAGCGCCAGAAGAGAGGCCATGAAAGTCGAACTCGCCGCTGTCGGTATAACGCAGTTGATCTTCGTTCTCGGCGAGGGGGATGTACATGTCACCCTCAAGCGATGTGCCGTGTGCCTGGGGTGACTCTTGGTCTGACCTGCCAGCGTCGTCGCGCAAGTCATCGCGATTGGAAGAGGGCCGAGGTGAGAGGGCAATGGACTCCAATGTCTGCAAGTCGACTTGAGGCAGGAAACGCCGGATGACGGATTCCGCCACGTGAAGCCTGGCTTCGACGGTCTTTGGATCTCCATTGCTCAGGGCAGGCGCCTTGTTCCGCCTGGAGGGGACCTGATATGTGCAAACTATCACGATGAAATCCCGTCAGACACGACACATCCAAACCGTGCGTTGGAATCAAAACGGGGTGGCAAATGGGTGTAATTACCAGAGTTGAATTCAGCGCAGCTCGAGCAGGGCTGCTTGCCGTCGCACTTGATTTTCTTCCTCCGACAGTCGTCACAGGCGCGGGAAATCCTGCGACGCTTGGTGAACCTGCCGTCTGCGTTGTCCTCGCCATTGGGATCGGCGCCGTCTTGGCAACGGCGGGGAGGGTCGCTCGATGGAGACCCGGGATCTGCCGCCCTGGCCGAAGACGATGCCGGTGTAGGGACTTGGGCCCAGCGCTCCCGGTCTGGGGCATCAGGAGGACATCGGGACGACGACGACACCGAGCCTCTGCGCTGAGACATTCGTTGCTCGCAGATGTGACCCAGCAGCTTGGGGGTGGGGGAACGGGAGAGGTCTGGACTGCCGAAATGAGTCAATGAGAGACCGGGGGGGCAGTAGAGATTGGCGGTGTAAAGGTTTCAAGCGAGGGTTGGCCAGCCGTCACTTTAGGGCCTCCAAACCAGGGCGAGAGGTCCAAGGGAGACGGTGCACGGGGCAGACGCGCGCAGTCTTAAGGCAGCCGTGGATTGAAAGGTGCTCTAGATCCAAGACTTGATAAGAAGCCAAGCCCTGGCGAAAATATCCCTAGAAGCTGAGGTAAGGCACCTTCCCCTGCACGGGCAGTTCCGAGGCAGTGCCGTCGTGGCTTAGTCATCTGCGCAGGGGTGCGCTGTGACTCGAGTCACGGATGCCCTAACCGACTGTGGTAGCCCTACGGCACATTCATGATGCAGCAGTGGGTACCGTATCTATTCTCTGTCCTGTAGTCGCGACGAGGGCAGATTCTACCTAACCCACGCCTCCTAACCCATGGGTAGGGTTGGAGAGGGTTCCTCGACATGGAGATTGTTCCGCTTGCATTGTCTAGTTGCGGAGAGCGGGGTGATAGGGTCAATACGACTTAGGGCCTTGCGTTGCCCTACTCCCTTTACTATCAATCACGATATGCCTGACATGCGCTTGTAACCCGGCCCCCAAGCAAAAGCTAATGGGCGTTGGCCCTCCATTCTCGTGTCATTGTCGAATGCGGCCATTGGGTAGGCAAACACCACAGTGCATCCATTGCCGAACCTGCATCCAGGTACGAGATTGGACATGACGCAATTGCCTGGCGACGGAACCGATCACGATTCGATGCTTCAAAAATATGTCATGGTGGCGGCAAGGGGGCATGCATTCTAGACTCTGAAAGGTTGCCCCCATCGGCACGTCCCTGGCTAGTTCGACAGTGTTTAGTGGTCTTGGTTCGTTCAGCTTGTGGAAAACTTGCAGTCTCCTGTCGATTTCTCGATTTCAGTCCCAACGTTTGTATCGCCGGCGACGGATGTCTGGATCTCCTTCTTCCACTCCGTCACACTGTGCCCCAAGAATATCAATCCGTGCCTCAAGCAAGCCGTGGTCTGAAATCATGCGAGGCCATTCGCCCAGCCTCGTACCGTCCTGAAACTGACTACATTAGAGCAGGAAGCCATTCATCAGCAAGCCTGAACTTTAAGTCATCTTCCCTCGCTGGCCAACATCTACCGACGCCCTCACACAAGACCTCCCAGGTGGCCACTTGGCGCACAGGCTCCTGGACCTCTAGCCATTTTAGCGCTGTGGCCGTGTGAGTAACGGGAAAAAAACCCTTGACGATGTGCATGTGCATTTCGAGACGCTGTTTCGGCATCCATGTCGTCTGCAAAACCGTCCAAGCGTCCCGCCTTCAATTGGCTGCGCCCGGCTACACGGGAAAGATAGAGGCGGGCTTGGCGGCGGCGCCCTTCAAACTGTCAGTCAGGAATGGCCATGTGCCCTCGTTATCAGCCAATCATACTCGACGGCCCCGGCTAACCGGGAAAGGGGCAGTGAGAGGCAGCCAAGCCGGTTGACGACCCCGCGGCGGAAGCGGCCACTCCCTTTCAACGCCTGTTTGAGTCCGTGTAGCCGTAGACTTGAAAAGCGCTGGAGGCGTCCGGCTGCAGCTGCAGCTACGTAGCACTACGGTACCTGTAACCAGCCATGGCAGAGGCCTGGAGTTTAACACGCAGAGGTCCCCTGACATTAATGATCAACTCCCCGGATGGATTTGCACCGTAATCAAGCTTTTGATAAGCCCAGTCTCTAAACCAGCCAGTCGTTCTTCTGTGAAAGCATCCCCTCATTCTCCCCAACGACACATACATGGCCTCTACTCTACCGCCGAGGACGACGACGGCTTCCGACGTGACCGCCTTTTTGCCGGCTGAACGTACCGTCACTTGCAGATGGGACGGCTGCGGCCATTGTCTCCCGGACTTGACGAGTCTTCATGTATGTCCGAGTCTCCTTCCGCCTCGACGATTGATAGCAATGTGGTGGCTTCCGCAGTCCCCGAGTTGCTTGCCTGCATCCTCCAACAACGTTTTAACACGCGCCTTAGCAACACCTTGCGCAGCAGCATGTGGGACCTTCTCCCCCTTCGGTACTCAGATATGAACCAGGCATATCTTGGCAGCCGTACAGCCGGCAGGACGACTCCCACGGCTTGAGTGGTCGTGAAGCGGCTCACCAAGCGCACTATTCGAGCACGAATGCACAGCCCTTCAATGTCCCTGGGTTAAAGCACCAGTCGCTCCGAGAATCGCCACCACGCGGACCGTTGCGCCCTTTTACTCCAAGCGAGCCGAGTCAGAACGGCGATGTCACTACCGACAATGATTCAGCAGCCAGTGTCGTGGATTACTCCAGAATATCAAGTACACCGGAGGCAGACCCGCCAATCACCATGGAAGCCATATGTCCACGAATCATGAATGAGCATGGTTTCTGCCAAGATCGTACGACATTACCGCCCATTATAGATCTGTTTTCTCTGGCCGCGCGCAGCTCAGTTGGCAAGACCGCGCCACCTAAGCAGAAGCCAATACGGAAAAGACAACGCCATGATGTCAAAGTATGGAGGAAGTGGTCGGACAAGGAGACCAAGGATCTTTTCAGGGGTATCCAGAAGCATGGTCTTGGCAACTGGAAGGTAATCCTCGACGACAAGGAATTCGAATTCGACAACCGCACGGCGGCCAACCTCAAGGATAGGTTTCGAACGTGCTACCCCGGCGGGCTACCAGTCGAGAACGCCGTCACTCCACTTTCGCCTCCTCTTTCCAAGGAGAAAAGGAAATCATCCGAGCTTCACGATCCCCGCGTAGCAGCGACTAAGGAGACCTCCCCTCCGTGCCCGCAGAGCGCTCTCAATGTGGCAGATGGCACCATCTGCGGGCCACTAAAACGCTCTCAACGTCGTCAGCGACGACCATTCACAGCTCGCGACGACTGGGAGATTCTGGAGGGGATCCGGCGCTATGGACCAGCTTGGGCCAAGATCCAACGGCATCTTACCTTTCATCTCTCATGTCGACAGCCCATGGATCTACGAGACCGCATACGCAACCGTTTTCCCGACTTGTACAAACGGCTCGACAAGAACGGGCCTCGACAGCGGCAGGAAAAAGCATCCTGGAAGGGTGCATGATGCTCGAGCGTCGAGGACGGGGAAACGGCGGTTACCGCACAAATATGAAAGCGTGCTGAAAGATGATTGCAGTCATGTTTCACGCGCTTCATTGTCTGGACAGAGGTAGCAGATGGATCGCGGTACAAGGAATCTTGGCAAAAAAAAAAAAAAAAAAAAAAGAGGGCGAGTGATGAACACAACCAGGGCTCACGGAAACATGCAACACAGCAACGCAAAGATACCACGGAGAAAAATGGCATTTATCGGAGTTGGCGAGAGGTTCACATCGATTAGCGTAGCATTGTAGCACCCGATGTCTGTCTTCAACACAGACTTGATATTCAATCCACAATATTATGAGCAAAATCTTAGGGTGTACATTTGCGTATTCGACATAGGCGATGCGTCTCCGCCTGGGCCTTGGCCGTTGTGGTGTGTAGCCGCCGCTTCCGAGACATCTCGTGGCTGTGAATATGCTTAACACCGCCCGCAGCGCTTGGTCACATGGACGTTGTTAGTTTAAATATTACAACCTGTATGCGTGAGAAATATGATAAGTTGGATGTTGTTCAGGCACTGCCACGTGAAAGGACGGCACAGAATCCCTTGCCACGACTTGGCGCATTCCAAAACATCTGGAGAACGCTTGGCTCCAGATGTTACGAAAACAGATCTGCCTAGCGCCTCGGCTACACGGAATGCTGCAGTGCTAGCAGCATCTGGGGCAATATGGATCAATGCCCCTAGCCAATCATAGCACTGGAAGCCGGCTATGCGGAAGCGTCCAAGGTTCATCTAGGGATGTTTCTGACGTCTTCGAAAAAGTCTCATCATAATGATGGCAGTGATTGCCTACGCCTGGCGAACATGGTGTGTGCATCGCTACCTAAAGCAGGGAAGGGCATGGGAAAGGTGAGGATCTTGCAAAGGATCCGACGCATCTCACTGGGTCCTGCTTATTGACAAGCGGATCCCGTCGTCTTGGCTCAGGGTAAGGTGTCTGGAGAGCCGTGTGGCTGGGTTGGTGTGGAGATGCCCAGCTCGGCGGAAGCGAAGATGGAGTAGGCAACATGTCCCGGTGCGGCCAATGGCATAGGCTGCACCCGGCACCCGGCAAACGAAACCACTCGACAAAGGCCACTGACGACATTGGAGTCATGACGCTAGAGAGTTGCTTCTCGGCTCAGACGGTGAAGAAATCTCTTGGCCAGATGCTGGGCATGCTGGACCCTGCTTGGCACCCAAACCCGCTTTCAACCTCTGCCGTCCGCCATGTCTTCATAAGACAGCTTGCTTGGCTGTTGTTCTTCCTCGAGCATCCGGGGATTTCAGTCTTCCACAGTCTTCTTTCCCTAATCTTCTTCCGCACGACATCGACGCACAGTCCCCCGTCCCTTCACCCTCACGAAAACACTCTACCCACTCTAGCCGGAGCGTGTCGACGCACGTGCGATCAACAATGGCTGAGAAGCCGAATTCCGGCTCGACGCCGCATGTCTCGGGCCAGTCAAACAAGCCAATGACAAGGCCCGCGCACGCCTTATCCCACGAGGACGTCACCAAGGAGCTCAACACTGACTCACTCGACGGTCTGTCTAATGATGAAGCGGCCAAGCGACTCCAAGACTACGGCAAGAATGAACTTGGCGAAACCGAGTCGGTGCAGCCTATGAAGATTATCCTTGCCCAGATTGCCAATGCCATGACCCTGGTACGTAATGCTTCTGCCACTCCGATCCGCTTGTCATTTCTTCTTTTGTCCTCCCGGCGAGAGAGCCTGTTCTGATTGGAAATGGGCGCAATAGGTCTTGATCATGGCCATGGCTGTCAGCTTTGGTATCCAGTCATGGATTGAAGGCGGCGTCATCACGGCCGTCATCCTCCTTAACGTCATCGTGGGCTTTTTCCAGGAGTACTCCGCCGAGAAGACCATGGACTCCCTACGATCTTTGAGTTCACCAACAGCAAACGTGATTCGAAATGGAGAAAATACAGTGGTCCAGTCCGAAAACGTTGTACCCGGCGACCTGGTCGAGGTCAAGATGGGAGACACCATCCCGGCCGATATCAGGTAAGACTTGTCCCGTCAAGACATATCCCCTGTTGTCTTATAGCCCATGCTGATACAATATGCAGGATCGTTGAGGCAAAGAACTTTGAAACAGACGAGGCTCTCCTCACTGGTGAATCTCTTCCCGTGCGCAAGACAGAGAAGGATATATTCGACGACAACACGGGACCCGGCGACCGCTTGAACGTCGCCTATAGCAGCTCTACGGTGACCAAGGGCCGCGCAAGGGGTGTCGTCTTCGCCACAGGCTCAAGCACCGAAATCGGCGCTATCGCGTCCGCGCTCAGTCAGAAGGATTCCAAAGTGCGACCCGTCAAGCGCAAGGAGAACGGACGCGCAGGCCCTCACCGTTACCTCGAAGCCTATACACTCACCTTGAGCGATGCGTTCGGTCGCTTCCTTGGTGTCAACGTCGGCACTCCACTGCAGCGCAAGCTGAGTAGGCTTGCGATACTTCTCTTCGGCATTGCTGTGGTCTGTGCTATCATCGTCTTGGCGGCCAACGAGTTCAGCGGACGGCAGGAGGTCGTCATCTACGCTGTGGCCACTGGTCTTTCCATGATCCCCGCCAGTCTCGTCGTCGTCCTCACCATCACCATGGCGGCTGGAACGAAGCGCATGGTGCAGCGACACGTCATTGTCCGCAACCTCAAGTCGCTCGAGGCGCTGGGCGCCGTTACGGACATCTGCAGCGACAAGACTGGTACTCTGACGCAGGGTAAGATGGTCGCCCGCGCGGCTTGGGTGCCGGGAATGGGAACATACACCATCGAGCCCTCTTCTGAGCCATTCAATCCAACCGAAGGTGATATCTTGTTTGATTCACGAGTACCCAAGGATATGGATCTTGGCAAATCCGGCGAAAAAGCAAGCGGTGACAACGCCGTTGACGCGGACCAGTTGCTAGAGGACAGCAAATACCGCCTGCAAGACTTCCTAAACGTCGCCTCCCTTGCCAACCTTGCTACCATACATCAGAAGGAGGACGGCTGGCACGCTCGCGGTGATCCCACTGAAATTGCCATTCAAGTCCTCGCCAGCCGCTTTTCTTGGAACCGCTTGACACTGGTGGGCGAAAAGTCCCAGTGGCAGGACGTGGCCGAGCTTCCCTTCGATAGCGACGTCAAGCGTATGAGCGTCATCATGAAGAACGCGAGCACCGGGCAGCAATGGGCGTTCAGCAAAGGAGCCGTCGAACGAGTCATTGACGCTTGCACGCGCTACTGCATCAGTGACGCTGAGGGCGATGCAGGCTACCAGACCATGTCGGACGAATTCCGCGACGATGTTCTTCGCAACATGGAGGTGTTTGCGAGCATGGGCCTCCGTGTGCTGGCACTCGCTAGCCGTGAGATCGACTTTGAGGTCGATCCCAACGGGGAGATTGACCGCGCGCAAGTCGAACGCGACCTTACCTTCCGCGGCTTGGTTGGACTGTACGACCCCCCGCGACCAGAGTCAGCAGCAGCCGTCCGTAGCTGTCACGAGGCTGGTATTTCGGTACACATGCTGACGGGAGATCACCCGGAGACGGCCAAGGCTATCGCAAAAGAGGTTGGCATCCTACCGACTCGCATGGATAGGGTCAGGGCGGACGTTGCCCACGCCATGGTCATGACGGCAACTAGTTTTGACGCTTTGTCTGACCAAGAGGTGGATGCTCTGCCGGTGCTCCCTTTGGTTATTGCTCGATGCGCGCCTCAGACCAAGGTCAGGATGATTGAGGCCCTGCACCGCAGGGGACGGTTCTGTGCTATGGTATGTGCTTCGACTCACCTCGTTTTCATCAGATGCTAACATGTCGTGTAGACCGGTGATGGTGTCAACGACTCGCCGTCTCTTCGCCGCGCAGATGTGGGCATTGCCATGGGCCAAGCTGGATCGGATGTGGCCAAAGACGCCTCCGACATCGTGCTCACAGACGACAATTTTGCTTCCATTGTAGCCGCCATCGAAGAAGGACGCCGTATTTTCGATAACATCCAAAAATTCGTTCTGCACGTCCTTGCCGAGAACATCGCACAGGCCTGCACTTTGCTCATTGGTCTAGCCTTCAAGGACAGCACCGGCCTCTCCGTGTTCCCTCTGTCCCCAGTCGAAATCATCTGGATCATTATGGTCACGTCAGGTATGCCAGACATGGGCCTAGGCTTCGAGCGCGCCGTGCCCGACATCATGAGGCGTCCGCCGCAGAGTCTCAAGGCCGGTATTTTCACCTTGGAATTCCTCATCGACATGGTCGTGTATGGTCTCTGGATTGCTGCGCTCTGTCTGGCGGCCTTTGTTCTTGTCGTGTACGGCTTTGGCACCGGCAACCTAGGCGTCAACTGCAACGACAGCTACTCCTCCGACTGCGACACCGTGTTCCGCGCCCGTGCGACCACTTTCGCCTGCCTTACTTGGTTCGCGCTGTTCCTGGCCTGGGAGATGATTGACATGCGTCGGTCGTTCTTCCGCATGCAGCCCGGCAGCAAGAAGTATCTCACCCAGTGGATGTACGACATTTGGCGCAACCAGTTCCTCTTCTGGGCCGTCATCGGCGGCTTCACCACGCTGTTCGCGACTTTGTACATTCCAGTCTTGAACCACGCCGTGTTCAAGCACACTGGTATCAGTTGGGAATGGGGCATCGTGTTTATCGCGGCAGGTTTGTTCTTTGCTGGTGTGGAGGCGTGGAAGTTTGGGAAGCGTGTCTTCTTCAGAAGACGAGCGGCCAAGTCGCATGGAGGACGATGGAAGGATCTGGACATTGAGCAGCGGGCGTTTGCTGAGTATATGACGAAGGAGGAGGGACATACTAGCGGTAAAGAGGACCACGTATGATGACACGTGGTGGATGAATTTCCTTGAAACGACATTAGAACATAGAGTGGCGGATCATAATGAAACAAGATCACTGCCTGAATTGACAACGCAAGTTTATTATATCATAATCTTGGTGGATTAAGATGGAACGTGACAGATTTTGAACGATAGTGTCTATCTGTTGAAATTGTCGATGATACCGCCGCTTCATCAGTTTTCTTGTAACTCTGCTTCAATCATACCTCTTTACGCGCATGCCAGTGATGGCGTGTCATTGCCTTTCAGTGTCTGGTGGTAAGGCCAGGTGAATAGGCGAAGGGTGGCTACTCGCCGAGATCTCACCTCTTCACTATCTTTTGGGTACTGAATACCTTCTGCCTGAGCTGATGGCGCTGCAAAAGGACGCTTTGATGCTTTGATGCATGTCTCTCTAAATCATGCTTGATGATAGTAACTGACTACAACGTGGCTCAGTGAACAAGACTAGATTCAGCGTTGACCGAAGTTGCCATTACCACTAAAATACTATAAATATTCAAATCAAAGAGCTTCATGTGTTCTTATCATTAATGGACAAAATCCCGATCTAAAATTGTTAGCTGTGCCCTGGAGCCCCTACCCTGTACAGTACATGGGGTGGCGATTGTGGTTTGGCGACAGCAAAGTCAATCCTTGAACTTTGTGCAGTAACTCGGCGCTCTGGTACATGTTCTCTCTGCTAAGTTTGTGTTCGGAAACCGCAATTCGAGATGCCTCTTCTTTTTTTTTCCCTACGCGACGAATAAACTGTAACTCGTGCTGGGATTATCTAACCAAGGCTTTTTACCCAAATCTTTGCTGTGACTATCACATGTCCGCCACGGTTGATACCCTTACCTGATGAAAAAGTGCCGTGATTTTTCATGGTAAGGTAATTTCAGGAGATTCAGTAGGGGTAAATGTACAAGAGCGGTATGAAATGACAGACTTCGTCATCTTACTTTCTCACAGCATCTGCACGGTAAGGATCCTTGTGTCCGTGGCGAAACTTATGCGTCCACAGGCAGCACACGAAGCTGTAAAGAAGTCTGGATTCGATGCGAGCAAGTTCAGCCCCTCATACAAGTGAGTCTTTTAGTCTTTGTAGAAAAGCAAACCTTATGAAAAGAACTTCTCAACAATGCCTGTGATTGAGCCCGACCAAGTACTATATAATGACACGTCTGGCCGCCAAAGTCTGCCACTCGTACTCACCCCTTCGCACCGTCAACATGATCAGAGACAAAAATCGAAATATTTGGTGCCAGAAATTTGCCAACAAAACCCAAGTCCAGAACCACGATGACTACTAGAAGCAAGAATAGTCATGCCCCGGCCAGGTTTCTCAACAACGACAATCTTGTGGGAGGCCATCAGCATTACATGAAACCCCACCCAAAGTCAAGAGATTGGTGGCAGTTGCTTGCCAATAAAAGTCTACTTATATCTGAAACCTGCTCCGCCATTACAGCACAGATAACGCCGAGCAGCTGGCGCTCGAGACGAGCAGCGATTAGAGACAAGGCCGTTTCCCTTCAGGACAATTTTGCAAAGACCAAGGTTGGGAAAGGTGGCTTCGGCACAGTCCATGTTATCGACCAGACGGATTCTCGCGGCTTTATGAGGCAGCTTGCCGTGAAACAATTCCGACGCCAGTTTGGACAGTCTTCGCGCAGCTACCACAAGGCTGTCCTTTCGGAGTTTAGCATTGCTCGCCGAATGCGACATCATAACATCGTGCGCACATTCGACATATCCGAGGACTCCAGGCACAGATGTTACCAGACGATGGAATTCTATCCTGGAGGCGACTTACTTATGTTGCTTTCCTCCGCGGGTGCTTTGCACCCCGAGGAGGTAAGATGCTTTTTCAAGCAGCTCATGCAAGGGGTTCAGTATCTACACAGCATGGGGGTCGCCCACTGTGACCTGAAGCCCGACAACCTGCTCCTGACCCAGGATGGCCTGCTCAAGATTGCCGACTTCGGCTTGAGCGAGTACGTTCGCCTCAGCTGGGAGGAGGATGTACACATGATCACGGGACTGCGCGGTTCGATGGCGTACATGGCACCGGAAATACACACCAAGAGGAAGTTTGACGGCTACGCAGCTGATATATGGGCCTGCGGGATGATACACGTGAGGATGCGTACTGGAATATTCCTCTGGACTATTGCAAAACAGAACGATGACACGAACTATGCGGCGTACACGGCGAGTCTTCGACTAGGGCGGGGCTACAAGCCTCTCGAACTTCTGGGCCCAGTACGTATATTGAATCGATCGCGTCTGTGTTTTCCATATGCTAACAAGTCTATAGGAAGATTGTCGCACGGTCATGTATTCCATGTTCAACCCTTCGCCGTCCCTGCGTATGACGGCGTCGCAAATTCTGGAATCGAGTTGGGTAGTCAGCATCCAGGTCTGCGCCGCTGCAACCATTCCTTCGACATCATGATATTGTAGGGACAGAGGCCGATGAAATAATATTTCAGCCTGGCGCTATTCTCTATGTTCTCGGCGAGTGATGGAATGGGTATATGACGAATATGATGATGAACATATTCTTAATGGTACATAAGAAGATACCCGTACATAACAGGGTGATTCAGTAAGATATGATGGGACGTGTCTTGAGCGCACATACCATCGAGAGGCAATGCGATCGTAATCTTTCAACTTCAATTCTGGTGCAACGGCTGGACATCTAAGTCGAGATGACTTGGTCGTCCCAAGCCGGCAATAGCAAACTAAATACCAATATATATGATATCATTCACAGGCAAATGGGTTTCTGTATTCGGCGCAAAAAAGTGCAACAGTTGCAAAACATGATCCCGCGACCCCTGGCCACCCAATTCCTATGGTGTTTCGCTGGAGGATTGTCTTCGGGTTGTTCTTGACGACTTGGCCCATATTGCCTTCCGTAAAAGAAATCCAGAGTAATCCTCCATTAGTTGTGAGGAGGAATAATATTTTAGACTGATATAGATATACAAAACGTAAAATGCTTCAAAGTCACATGCCATGATATCCGAGATCATGATACTTTATCCACAACATCAGAAGGCACCGCCGCTCCAAACTTCGAACACGCCGCTCACTTTGCTGCGATGACTGATTTGACAATGTCTGCTGCTCGGTTCAATGCAGTTTGGAAGCCTTCGCCGCTGCTGACCGGGCTGACAAAAGAGACCTCAACACTACAAAGTGTTAGTGCCTTGATTACAAATTGAAGAGAAGAAGACACTTACCAATCATCAAAAACAGTGTAATTTGTCCACACGGAGTCCGGGTGCGGCATCGTGAAGCCCGGGTCCTCTGCTATCTTTGTCTCTGTCATCGTCTGCATGATCAGCTGAGGATATCCCCTCTTCCAGACTGGATCGGAAAACAGTTCCGGGACCTCGGCGCCCGGCTGATCCTGACTCATGACCTCGAGCACATCCATCAACCGGAAGTAGTTGCGGCCCTCGGAGCCTTTTGCGATTTGTGCGTTGCACTCCCGGGCGGCCTGCAGCAGCTTGGTGCGCACTTCGGCCCGTGGCACGGCCTCGTCGAGAGCGGCGTCGCAGAAGTCTATTACGGACCTGAGGACCACTTGGACAATCTCAGGACGGCCGAGATGGAAGTGGGCCGTAGACACTGTCTCCCAGCTTGCGGGTAGATAGCCGAAGTGCAAGCGACTGGCCAGTTGAATTGTCAGGTCGACGGTCGCCTTGATGGGTGCTGAATGAGACAGAAAAAGACTCTTGCCGAAAGAAGGTATCTTATGCGGCACATATTGCTTCGTTGAAGTAATAGCGAGGTAGTCACCACGGAGTGTCTCCATGCGAGCGTCAATATCTGGGGACGTGAACAGTGGAATCTCCTCAAGGCTGCCTGTGTTCATCATTATGCTGTCCTTGTTGTCCGTGCCCCTGGCGGGCGTAAAGCTCTCGATGGCATCCTTGATCCGGTGAGCAAGCTGTGAGGTCGTTGTGGAGTCGATCATAGAATGCTCATAAATAATTCCAGAGCGACCATTGGCATTGACGATGAGTTGCATGCATTTGTCATGCCATCTGTTGAATGAGTCGCCAATGTAGCCCGAGTAGATGCGTTCTGGCCGTGTGACCGGGCTATCGTCATCCAGACATAGGACAAAGACAGAGGCTTCGATAGTGGTAATGTAGAAAGCGTTTCTACTGTCCAAGGACAGAAGTTTCTGGCGGTTCTTGGTATTGTTAGCATAGGATCGAGGATTGTCATGATTGAAGAACTCACAGAACCCCAAGCATCACGATTGTCGGTGGTCAGGATGCCTGCCCAGGACTTCTCCGGGAGGTCTAGGTCGATGATAGCCTGGAACGTTGCCTTCATCTTGTCGAATGCCACATCGGCGTCCTCTGGGAGTTGCACCTTGAATAAGTGACCCCTTCGCAGAACCGCGATATATTCGTTCCCTGGATATTTCATCATTTTGTCACAGCCAACGTTTGGTTCTCTGACGGCGTTGAACAGCCACGACAAGGAATGGTCGCAAATTGCCCTTGATCCAAGGAAATCAGGCTCTAGCTTTGCTTCGTCACGGTCGCGCTTGAACCTGCATATAACTCCAGTAAGCAATGCTGCTCGTTCCGCTTGAGTATGCGGAACAGGACTGTCGAAATGAGTTCCCAAGAAATTGCCATACGGCGCGAGTGGATATCGCCGCTTGAGGTGCAGCGCCTTGAGCAGCAAGTCGGCGATCCAGCTTTCGACCTTGGGGTCTTCGGCCTTTACGCGTAGCTGGTCGTACAGTCGCCGACCGAGGCTACCCGGTGCCGCCAGGGAGTGGGCTTTGCGGCTGAGCTCTGTGAATTCTTCCCGGGTGTGAGCGAAATGACCAATACTGTTGAGGAGATCCTTGACAGCTTCGTCAAGGTCTAGAAGTGGGTATCGAGGCAGCTCCTTGGAGGTTCGGCAACAGTAGAAGCCATGACTGTTGTTGAATAGGCCAGGCTGCGACTTGTCGTTCACCTTTTCCAAGGTTTTGTTCTCTTCAGCTTCCGGCTTGCGAATCTTGTCCGGGATCAATTTTGACCTCGAGGCAACGGTCGCTGTCAGAACCATGATAGTCCCAGCACCACTTAGCTCTGAGGTCTGAAGGTTGACTTGGAAGGTTCGCACCATCCAATTCTTCAACTCGATGCTGACGAGAGAGTCAAGGCCGATCGTGGCCAATGGCTGGTCGACCTTGATGTCATCCAGAGACCGGTCCAAGAAAACTGCAAACTTAGCTAACGTCGCATCTCTTATGAGCTCTTCAGCTTCCGCCATAGTATTGACGCGACCCAATGCATCCACGAAGTCCACCTTCTCCGTCTTTGTAACGCCTCCAGACTTGTTCTCTTGGGCATGGGGCAGTTGACTGAATACTGGGTTCTCCAGGAGATACTCGTCGTGGGCGTCGAGCATGGACTGACGAGTGACGCCCTGAATGGTCTGGTGCAGCTCGGTCTTACGTGCGAAGTCGGTCATGGTGTACTCAAAATTCGCAAAGAACTCGTCGAATGAGATGTCCATAACACTATTTTGTCGAAGACTGGCTCTGATGCTGCTGATGGCAGTCTCATTTTCAGATGCCTCCAGGGCGCCGTGGGCATCAATGGAAACCGAGCCAATGTTTATAGAGACATAGTGCGCGTGCGGGTGGCCTGCATGAGCGCGTGCAAAGGCGTCTTGAAAACCGTTCCCGGCCGCGTAGTTGGATTGGCCGGATTTACCAATGACAGAGACAATGGAGGAGAGGGTCACGAAGAAAGCTAAATCAGCAGAGGCAAAGAATTTGTCAAGGTTTATGGTTCCATAGACCTTTGGCTGGAGTGGCAGCTTCCACTCGTCAACCGTCATTTGGGTAAAGGTTCGATCCTGCGAGGATAGTCAGAAGATGAAGTAAGTTTTGGGAGGAGAACCTACTCTGAGTGCTAGAGCACCCTGTATCACGCCTCTGACAGGAGGTAAGGAAGAGCAATATGCAACAGCTTCTTGCATTTGCTCATCAACGGTGATGTCGCATTTCAGAATGTGAAGTTTGCCACCATGTGCTTCAACCTCAGCTGTAAACTTCTGTCGCGTCTCATCGTCTATGGTGCGCCGAGAGAGAGACACGATATGCCCGGCACCCCTGGAAGCGAAGAACTTGCATATACGTGAAGGAAGATCTCCAAGACCTCCTGCCACGACGTAAGTCCCGTCCTTGCGCAGTTGCAGCGGCACATGCTTGGCAGGAAGACACCTTACACTGGACGTCGGGTCAACTGTGACGACAACCTTACCGGCGTGTTTCTTTGCGCTGACGGATCGGAATGCGTCCTCGATTTGTTCAATAGGGTATGTTGTAACAGACTGAACAGGCCGCAGGGTCTTTGAGTCGATGAGCTTCATGATCTCGCTGAAGATGCGGCGAACCTGCTTTGGCTTGCGCCTGGAGAAAGACGCCAGGTCGAAGGCTGTGAAGGTGATGGATCTCTCAAACGCCGCCATGCTTAGGCGTGATCCTTTTTGTATGTCACTCTTGCCCAGCTCAATGAACGTTCCCAACGTCGAGACGCACTCGATACTGTCTCTGAGTGTCTCGCCTGCCAGCGAGTTGAGCACGACGTCGACGCCTTCGCCATTGGTGAGCCGCATAATACCCTGCTTGAATGATCCTCCCAGGCTGGAGAATATGTGAGTCTCAGGAATCTTATACTCATCAATGAGTAGCTGACGCTCCACGGAGCTGTTGACTGTGCAAAAGACGCTTGCGCCAATGTGCTGCGCAAGCTGGATGACTGCTTGGCCTACGTCTTCGGACGCAGCATGTACGAGGACAGACTGCCCAGTCTCGAGTCGTGATGCCACTACAACGCACTGGTATGCTGTGGTAAACGCAGTAGATATGGAAGCCGCCGCACTGGCTTCCATCCCGTCGGGGATTTTGTGGATGTAATGTCCGTTGACGCGCGAGAGGTTGCTGAAGGGCTGCACACCAAAGCCCATGACACGATCGCCAACTTGGAACGTGTCTTCCATGCCTTGTCCTACAGCTGTGACGATGCCGGCAAACTCGCCAACCATGTTCACGGCTGATCCAATCTGGCCAAGTGCTACGCTAACGTCGACATTGTTGATGCCGTGCGCTTCCACCTTGACCTCTACGTGGGAAGGCTCAATTTCAGCGGACAACTCATTGTCCACAAAGCGCATTGAGCCGAGTAGGCCAGGTGTGGCGACTTCAAGCTTGACTGATCGGTCACCCTGATATAAGGTAGTCTCTGTCTGAGCGGCAGCTGTTCTGTCCTGACCGCTTCGAGCCCACCTAAGGAATTCCGCATCTGGCTTGACACGAGGAATAATCAGAGTGCCGTTATCATAAGCAAACTCAGGCTCCGAGGACCGTTTGTCCGGGGTGGCAGGCCAGAAACATCTCTCAGACACTTCACGAACTACCCGGGCGGTTTCGTCGGGACCCAGAGCAGATTGACGAACATCAAGGCTGATGAACCTGCTGTTGCCACTTTCACGACGCAGGACGCGGATGAAGGCGGTCACGAGGCCTTTGTACGCTGTAGAGACCGCGTCGTCTGTGTCCTGTATAACCACCCAGAGTATGCTGGCTTTGGCGCTCAGAAGAGCGTTGAGTGTTGTGAAAAGCTGCGGTTGAGGATCAAGGAGTAGCGGCTTCTCGGCGCGATCGACGACTAGATATAGAGTGTCATCATCAACAATCAAACCATTCCAGGTGCTGTTCTTGATGTTTATGCTTGCGTCCAGAGAGCCGAGTCTCTTGACGAGCTCTTCCGCGTCACTATTTGCGGCGTCTTGCAGCAACACGATTTTGCGAGTGCCGTCGACTACCCCCTTGCTCTCCAAGGGCACGGCTTTCGAGACCATCATGTTCCCGCGAGCGACATGTATCCCGCCAAAGCCGTTCCGCGAAAGAATTTTGGTCCACTGCTCGCGAGGCATCAGCGCCGTGTCGTCCCTGAAATCGTCCTCGTGCGCCCACCACCCAGCGAGTGTGCCGAACATGAGACCAATGACGGCTCCTTTGGGCGAGTTCTCGACAAGGATGAGACTGCCACCTGGGCGAAGCAGCCTGCGCACATGGGACATGGTCACGTCCATGTGCTTGGTCGCGTGCAGCACGTTGGAGGCTACGATAACGTCGTACGACTCGAGCTCGTAGCCTTGCTCGAGGGGATCCCTCTCCACGTCTAGCGTCTTGAAGTCCATGTAATCACCCCATCCTACAAATCCCTTACGCGCTTCTTCAAAAAACCCGCTCGAAATGTCCGTGTAGGTGTATCGCTCAAGTGGAAGGGCACTGCCGCCGCCATTGCTAGCAAGGTCTCCGAGCAACCGCTTGGTGCAGCCTCCTGTTCCGGCACCTATTTCAAGGAATCGAAGCCGAGGCTTCTTGAACGTGAGGAGCTTGAGGTATGCGACTGCAGACTCGTAGTCACCGGTGAAGGTGCCACTCTCATAGGTCTTGATCAAGAGGTTGTCTTCCAACATGACAGCCAGTGGCTCGACGGTGCCGCTCAGGATGTTGGGCAGGGCTTTGCCAATGCGGGCTAGGAGTTGCAGCTCGGCGGCGTCAGTATTGGACTCGATGCGTTGCAGAATACTGATTTCATCATCTGCAGTGAGTCCAGACATAATTTCCTTATGATAATCGGAACCCAGCCACTTCTGCATCCAGCCAAAGTATTTGACGAGGTGAGGGATTGTGATGTCGATCTTGTTTGCCTCGACATAGTTGACTGCGTCGCGAATCCAGATAGAAGACGCCTGATCGGCCACAATGAAGCTCTCTCGAGCCTTGTCAAGGGACACTTTAGCGCCTTCATAATCGTATGTTGTGTTTTCATCAAGACCCCGGGTAGAGGAGAGCATGTCCAGGAAGGATGGCTCGGTCAAGAACTCCTCATCTATATTCCAGTCGAGTCGGTTGACTTTGTCTTGGATGAATGGGCGATTATCGTCTTCGAGAGCCTCGCCGATGGCCCTCAGTCCAACCTCGAGTCTGATCACCGGCTTGAGCCGACCGTCTGGGCTCTCTTGGAAGCCCCAACATTGCCCTTTGCCTGCGTTCGGCCCATCAGCCTGAATTTTCAAGGCACTTGTCAGACCGTCGCCTGCACTTGATGAGAGGTCGGTGCTGATTTCCAGCAGGGAGATCTTGGTTGGTACACAAGGGGCGTCCAGGATGAACTTTTTGAATAACATGCCAATGACTTGGTGAAAAGCGTCGAAAGTGATGGGGTGAATCACATGTGGGCGGAAGGATCGGTATGGCATAAGGCTGCCAATATCTGGATTGGACAGGATCGCCATTCCCTGCTCACTGCCGTACTTGAAGACGTCTATCGGTGTGAAGGCTCCGTTCCATTCATTTCCAGTACGTTTTGCAGACTCATAGAACTCGGTCTTCGTCATGTCTGTGGTACTGACCCGCCGAGCCTCCTCCAGGAAGGCGATTGCTTGTTCTTCTCTCAAGTCCGCCTCTCTGGATCCCTCAACCTCGTTATTCTCGCCCGATTTGTACTCGACAGTGATCTCGCCAGAACAGTGCTCGCTCCATGAGCCATCCTCTTGGTAAGAGCAAATTCGAAAGAATCGCCAGCGACTGTCCTCGGATGGACTCGACATGCTCAATTGCACTTCAACGTCACTCGAGCCGCTGCTGCTTTCTGCTTCGTTGAGCACCAGTGATTTTGAGATAGAGACATCGCGAAGGACATATTTCGCCACAGATCTCTCCTCGTTTTTCATCTGAACATACTGCTTCATCGCTTCAATAGCCATGGTGAGATACCCAGCACCAGGGTACAGAATGAAGCCTTCAACAACATGGTCTCGGAGCCACGGAAGAGCATCCAGATTCAGGAAATACCGCCAGCGAGGCTCTTGGATTGTACTGGCGGGATCTAGTAGGCCAAGGAGATCATGATGAGGAAATGGGCGGAAACGGCTTGCTCTGCTAAGTCGAGACTCGTGCCAAAACGGCGCGAGATCCCACGGGTACGGCTTCAAGTCTCTGATAACTGCTGGTTTTGTCTGACTGGATAACTTGAGTGCAGAGCCTAGATCGACCTTGAGGCCAAGTTCAAAAAGTCTACCAATGAGAGACAAAGTCGTCTGGACGGCATCGTTGTTGCGCACGAGGACAGAAAGATACTCAAACTTGAACTTGCCAGATTTCCCATGGTTCAAAGTCTGACGAGAGGGACCTGCTAGGGCTGAATGGGGACCGATCTCGATGAAAATGCTCGAGTCCATGCTGACCTCGGTCTTTATCTGGTCATCTTTCAGCAAAGCCAGGGCCTGGCTGAACTTGACCTGAGAAACCAAGTTGGACGTCCAGTATTCCGCGCCAAATCCTGTCGTCTTGGTCTCGCCAACGACACTGGAATAGAAAATGACATCTTCTTGAGCGTCAGATGATTCGATGCTCTTAATTTTGTCTTGGTAGTCGTGGGCAACGCGCTGCATGTGGTGCGAGTGATATGCAGTATCGACTCTCAATTTCTGAGAAAAGACGCTGTCCGAATCCAATATTGCCTTGAGCTCGTCAATGGCGGTTTCATCTCCTGATATCGTCGTGCTTGACGGACTGTTCACGCACGCCACGGTCACCGCTCCGCTTGTGATTCTCTTGATGTATCCCGAGGCGTCAGCCTCCCCAAGGCCCACTGCCAGCATAGAGCCGGCAACATCAGCGTCAGCTTTGGCCTTGAGAGAAAAAAGACCACGCTGGTAGGCGCTGCTCAACGTTAGTGACTGTCCAGGACACAGGCTGCGATTCATGCCACTTACACAATAATAGCGCTATCACGGCTCAATGCTCCAGCGGCATAAGCGGCTGCAATTTCGCCAGAGCTGTGGCCGACTACTCGGCTTGGCCGTATTGACAAACTCCCGAGCAAATCTACAAGCGCGATTTGAATGGCCGTAGTTGCGGGCTGTGATATCTCTGCCTCGTCGATCCGGGAGGTCTCGGCGGTCTTTGATAGCTCATCCGCCAGACTCCACCGACTTCCTTGCTGACGTAGTACGCTGTCCATGCTGGAAATAGAATCCCGGAAGTGTCCTGGCAGGCTCATGAGCTCCCGGCCCATTGCATGCCATTGTGCACCCTGTCCAGAGAAGACAAATGTCAAGGGCGCCAAAGACATAGCCCTTTTTGGGTTTATCGATTGGTCGAGTTCCGCGGCAAGAGTCTCTCCCGTCGATGCGAGGATAGATCTGCGGTATGACAAAGCCGATCGGTGCACGGCAAGCGTGTAAGACAGATCTCGAAGGGCTTGTGCTGTCAGTTCGTGCGTCTCTATCCATTCCCTAAGGTTTTGGGAAAGAGCAGCTAGTGCTTTCTCTGTCGATGCACTGAGAACAAATAATTGCGTCGTGGCAACGTTAGGGTTGTGTTCAGCATCGGGGTTAGGCAATGAGTGGCCGTTGAGATGGGACACTCCGTTTGCGCCTAAAGAACCATTCGCGATTCCTTCTAGATAAGATGCACCATTGATTTTGCTGCTTGATTTGCCGGCGGCACTTGCGGCTTGTAAAATAACATGGCAATTTGTGCCGCCATAACCAAACGAGTTGAGAGATACTTGAGCTGCACCACCGCCGTGCGATGCCGGCAGTTTTGTAAGCTCAGTAGGTATCTATCGGAGAATCAGCACCTCAGTTTCCTGAAATAGTTATAAAAAAAAATACCTTGATCTTTTTCTCATAGAGCTTGAGCGATGGCTTAGGCTTAATATAGTTTAGGTTGGGCGGGATGTAGCCGTGCTTGAGCACCAGGATGGACTTGAGTAGACCGGCAATGCCAGAAGACGCTTCGAGATGCCCTATGTTGGTCTTGATTGATCCGACGTAAATGTCGTCTGTCCTCCCCGAGTCTACGCAAAACGCTTTGTTTATGGATGCTATCTCTTCCCTGTCACCTGCTTGAGTACCCTGTCAAGGAATGAGTCAGCCAAGCCATATGTCGAGGAATTTCCTGACTTACCGTGCCGTGGGCCTCGACGAATGATGTATTAGCTGGATCCAATCCTGCTTCTCGATAAACGCGAGATAACAGAGCCATTTGCGCATCGCTGCTAGGGGTATTGAGTCCAGACGTCTTGCCGTCCTGATTTACCCCTGAGTTGGCAATTATGGCGTGTATTCGGTCCCTAGCCTTTGTTAATCAGTGGACCAGTAGTTGTGAGTTTGAGATTTACCCATTTTCGAGTGCTTGATCTAAGCGCTTAAGAACAATAGTTGCCACGCCTTCGCCACGTCCATACCCAGCTCCTCTCGAGTCAAATGTGTATGACTTTCCGTCTGGGTTGAGCATGCCCATTTCACTCACTGGTGAGGCATTAGTATCAGTTGGGTTCATGAACATGCCAAGTAAAATCACAACGGAAAAACCAAAAACGAATATGCAGACCAGGGAAAAGACGATGTTTGTAGTTGACTCACTTATGGGCATGAGATCAGGGTGGATGACGAGCTGGGCGCCTCCTACCAATGCAAGGTCTGTCTCGCCAGATCTGAGGCTGTGACATGCCTGATGAAGAGCAACGAGACTGCCGGACTGCAAGTTGTCAGCTCAGTGAACTCTTCCGGTCTCTTTGTATTTCTTACACAGCCAGTATCTATGGTCATACATGGACCTCTCAGGTCAAAGCAGTACGATATTCTGTTGGATAGGACTATGTAGTGTGAGCCGCCAAGTACAAAGGTGGTGGGGGGGCTGCATGGGACTTACTCGACTCCCCTGTCCCATTGAGGTGCGTCCGGCCAATTGTGGACAGATCTTTGTGCCCCATACGGTCATAACTCCTCTCGAAGATGCTGGCAAAAACACTCGTGTTGGACCCCCGCAGCGTCTCCACGGGAATAGCGGCATCCTCGAGCGCCTCGTACGTTGTCATCAAAAACAGGCGCTGCTGGGGATCCATACAATGGGCTTCGGCGTTTGAGATGCCAAAGAATTTCGCGTCAAACTGTGAGATGTCTTCTTGCAGGAAGTAGCCATGCTTTGTGACCATCGACTGCTTCGCCTCTGGGTAGGCGTCGAACCACTCGTCGGCGTTCCAGCGACTTTTCGGGATCTCTGTTTGGCCACTGCGGCCTTCAGATATGAGCTGCCATAACTTGTCCAGGTCGCTGGCGCCGCCAGGAAACCTGCAGCCGACGCCAACGATGGCGATGGGAGACGGAGTCATTGATTGCAGGCACTGCGGCGCTTTCAAGATGTGGTGTTCAGAGAAGTATAATTCGATGCCCAATCAGAAAGACGACGCCGAGACGTTGGTTCGAAGGCAACATCGTTGCCAGTTAATAT
>KL661950.1:0-30105 GCA_000732775.1 Stachybotrys chlorohalonatus IBT 40285
AGAAACTTAGAGAATTTAGTTCTTTAATCTTATATTCTAAATAAATACTTATCTGAATCATAATGTTCTTTGTTTTTAAAGTATTTAAGCATATAAACCTAGGATTTTAATATTTATTTTACTCTAATGAATACCTGTTCTACATAGTCGGCCTTGCGCATCCTGCGCCCAGACCTCGCTCCCCACCGCGGTCACGGCATAGAAAATGTCCGAGGGATCATGCATCTTCTTGATCGACCTGAGGCGTTCATAATTTGAGCCATAGAACGTCCTCTGGAAGTCAGGCTGGGCATGGTTGCCCTCGTTTAAGTATGCTCCATCATTAGGCCCAACTGCCGCCATCGCGGGAAGAATGACATCGACCATGCGCTCCTGCAGACCGGGCACCTTAGCCCAGTTCTCGTCGACGTCGGTGGTCTCCCAATCCCAGAGAGTTGGGAAGAAGCAGGTGAATAGCGCACTGCGCCAGCTTTCGGTAGCTCCCGTCTCTGCCACGGGGCTGCTGCGCGTCGGCCGGCTAGCGTCGAATCCTTGGCAAACAATGTTGAAAAGGCCGCCGTCGGTCGTTGTGCGGAATGCATCGGCGACGGCTGCGGCATTGTTGGCCACGGTATCGCGTGAGAAGAAGCGGCTGCCCACAACGGAGTGTCCACCCTCGAGCGCGAATGGCCCAGACATGGCCCGATACAGCTGGTAAAAGTTGGGAGCAGCTACTCTGCCCACTGCCAGCACTTCCGCTGTTAGACCGTTGTGCTCAGCAAGGTCGTCCAGGAGCGGCTGGAGCTTCTCAGTCAATTCTGCCGGGGTGCTCCCATCTGGAGCGAAGGCAACCTGAAGAGTGAATCTACCCTCGCGGACGTCGAAGCCAATGAGAAGTCCTTGTTCAACAAGAGGACCGACATGACTCAAGAAAATCGTGACTGCACTCCAGAAGGGCTCTACACCTCCAGCGGCCGTCACGTTGAAGTTGAACATGGCACCTACCACAGGTTCCTCAGGATGGACTCTTGTGGTCATGGACAGCACGACACCATAGGTGCCACCGCCTCCGCCGCTCAATGCGTAGTAGAGATCCTCGTTCTGGGTAGGAGTGGCCACGAGGTGCGTGCCGTTGGCCGTGACCACCTCCCACTCGAGCACGTTGTCAGATCCTAGGCCATATAGTCCGGTCAAAGGCCCGAAACCTCCACCCTGCGTGAAGCCTCCTGATGCGCCTACACTGGGACAGTTTCCAGTAAGAACTCGGTAACCCCTGGCGCCGGCAAAGGCAACGGCATCGCCACCTGCTACTCCAGCCCCAAGCTTAGCGGCTGGGCCGTTGTAGTACGAGGAGTTGTATGACTCAATGAAGTCCATCCCCTTCAGGTTGTAAGTCCACAACGAGAGAGAGCCGAGGCCGGCACTCTTGCCCAGGAAGCTGAAGCAGCAATGTCAGACAGGAACGGACCATACAGCACATCGTGGTTGGGTCAGACGATGCATCTGACACATTACTGGGAAGACTCACTCGTGGCCAGTATTCAAGATACTGACACGGATGTTGTACCTCTCCGAAAATGCCAAGCCCGCAGCAACATCTTCGGGGCCCCGAACATCAATTGAGTAGCTGGCATAGTTGCCGAGCTCGCAAGGCCGCCCTCTGTCTGTTTGTGGCACACAGGTCTGGTTAAGGAAATAGGGCGAGAAGAACTCGGCGGGCTCGGCCAGCCTGTTATTGTTAAAGGGTTGCTGCTCAAGTATTTTCTCATGATGGTTTATTGGTGAAGCTTACTGGACAGCAGGAGGACCCCAAACCTCCTTCAAAGCATTACATGCTTCTTCATCATATGTGGGGTCATGACAAACATGACTGAGAGGATTGGTAGCAATCAAGCGGCCGCTGACAGTTGCGTTGAGTTCGCTCCATTGTGCCGTCGTTGGCCAGCCTGGGTCTCCGGGAATGTTTCGGCAAGAAGCACAGTTTCGGGTTGGAGCAGCTGCGATGAGCGAGGCTCCTAGAGCAAACAAATAAACAGACAACATGGCGGCGTCGTTTACTTGGCTTTAGCTGTTGATGGCCAGGCGAGAGAGTAAAGTTGATTATCCCCCATGGGTGTCCTGAAGAAGAGACATCCGTCCGGTTCTTATGCAGTCCACGCATTGTGCTTCGAATCATGTCCTCCGGGTCTGTTCAACCCTTCCAGCGTATCTAGCATGCGAGGTCGAGGCGTAGGTCACTGTTACAGGGATCTCAGCAAATGGAGATGACTACGGATTCAGGTGCTGGGTCTGCGGACGAACCTCGTACCGTATTATTTGGCAAGACTCAATTAAACGGTGCGTGATGGAGCCACCAAAGCCACCAGAGTCAGCTCAGCTGCGAAGCTCATACCATCCGCACTACCACCAACTGGTAAGCTCCAAACCAGATCCAGCGTCCCCCCATCGAAGAACCAATGGCCTCTCGGAGCATCTTCTTGGCCCCTTGGATTCCCCACAAAGGTCAGCCCGATAGCCGATGGTTCGGAAGATGTACTGTTAAGAGTGCATGCCCACCTTGGACAGGGGCCACAAAACTGTCGCGTTGTTGTGTGCCGTTAAAGGGAACTGCACCGTCCGATTTATTGGATATGCCAAGCGGCCATATTCGCCCACGCTGCCAGCCTTAACTCATGTCCATGAAATGAATTTCGCTTACGCCCAGTGCACTTCAATTTCATTCAATTTCGATTATTGCACCGAGTACGGTATGTTAATGCGCCGAAGACACTGCTCGCATTATTTCCCACGGCGATCAACCAAATGGAAACCAAGCAAGCTCTCGACATTGGTAATTGAAGCTCTGGTGGCCCAACCCTCCATACTACAGTTACTACTGTAGGAATGTGAAACCGTGTGGTTGTTCCCCACGAAACCCAAACTAACTATATCCTTCTTGTTTAAATGCTCATCGTGCCCTGGGTGTTCGACTCGAGGTTATTGCGCTTGCTGCGCCAGCCGAGGCGTTATCAAACAGCTTGTTGGCGAAACCAGGCAGTCATAAAAACAAAAGCATTGTCTATGCGATTATAACGAGGGACGAAATTCCAGGTCTTTTGTCGGTACTACGATCGATCTCTGTAACAGACTTACGAGCCAATCGGATCCTTGACATGCATACCAAGATGAATCTTCAAAGTGCGGATTGCATAATAATCATCCCAGATCTGTCCTCCTGCAAAGATCCCCACGTGGCGGGCTGCCAGAAACAGCAGAGCCTGCCAGAGAGACCCTCCACTATCGCGTGGGCGGCGTGGTTTCCATCTGTAAGGGCCAATGGGCTGCATATCCGGGGTCACTCATTACCCCTGTTTGGCGGGCAACACACGCAGCCTTAAGCTTAGATAGAGTAGCGAGATCTGGCGTACCATCGAGGGATTGTCGGTTGTCGGTTGTCGGTTTCCTGTCCACCACGCTCTTCCTGGGAGGTCCAGGATTCCTTGGAATATCTAAGGCAATGATTGCCGTGGCTGGCCGCCCGTAGAATCGCGTCGCCGTGATCATTGCGGCATGCACAAAGCCCGAATATAGGTAGCCAAGAACTTGGCCCTGCTAAAGCTGCAAGCTACTTCTTGTACAGTACCTAAGCACCTACTACTGTGTGTTTCTCCACGTCGGTACGGGCGATGAAGGCACACCTGATAGTCAGCTGAGTATCTTGAGGTTAGGTTGTCTTTTGGGGTGGGGGTGAATTTACAGGTGACTGCAGGGCAACAATGGCCCTACCTATCTTGGCTACCTACCTTGGTAATTACTTGGCCAAGCCCGGATTATGCCTTTCACTCGATCTGTACTCGCTACAACAGTGTGCGCAGTACATGTCTCGTGTTCGGCTTAGAGTGGCCCCGCTTACCATCCCAACCCGAAGCCATGGATTGCTAGAACTGTGCTTGACAGAATGTCGCTGTCAGCAGAGCCGTAGGCCGTCTTGGTACTGCGGCACGAGGTGGTGCGAAAAACACCTTTCCGGCTTCACGCATCTTTATTACCCGTGGGCCTCAAAGGCATCCACGTCGGTGCATGTGCAGTAAGGAGCAGGAGTAGGGAGGCTCCATTCTAGATCTTGAACGTGGCTCCGAAGGAACAATCAGCATCCGTCTCTGTCTTTCTGCTTGGTAGCCAGATCGTACACTTGCCCATTGCTTCCAACCTTTTGCTAGGCCACAAGAAACTATTCACTATCCTACAAGACTGCGTGCTCGCTATGGCTCCCTGGATTCATTCAACATCACCTGGCCTATCTTCTTTGCCGCCTGTAGCGTTCGGAATCCGTCTTCTGGGCTTTCAGATCATTGCTTACCCGACTACGGACCGTGTATTTCAACGAGTCGTTCGACCGTGTGCCGATTTTCACGGCCTCCCTGCCGGCCCTGACAGATTAGACTGCTGTTGGTGATTTCGACTACAATCGGCGTTGGGCGGTTCGATCTCGAAGGCTGGAGAAAGGCCGGTTTACTAACAACATGGATCACAACAATTCACTGTTTTCATGCAAAACCAAGAGCACGAGACTGTCATGGTTGTCAGGCAGCTAGGGATCGCACACCCCAGAGCCTTCGCACCTCTGGTCTCACTTCCTCGGTCGCTCATCGTACGGCCATGCTTCGGCATGTAATCATCACAACCTCGGTCTTCGTAGTCTGCAGCTGTGTGTCCACGTCGCAAACACTAGTGATACGGCCTCCTTTCTCGGGATGGTCCCGATTCGCCCGATCAACATGCCATGCCTCTTGCTGCTTTAGGGATGAAATATCATGACTGCGAGTAGCAACTCAGAGATCATCACCTCCCAATTTCTGCCTCGTACAACTGATATGTCATGGACGCTGGAACGTCTAGATTGGACGAATCCTCCTTGGTTCTTCACAGTCCACCCGAGGACAGTATCAGTGGTTTCGGCCAGTTGCATTGGAAATACCTGGAGATCTCCTCTGGTCCAAAAGCATGATGGCTGAAGGGGGTTTGAGACTTGGCCCCAGACCAGTCAATAGCAGCTCAGCTCAGTGTGAAGTGTGAAGTTTGACAGTCACCAAAGCTTTCTTGGTCTGCACAAGTCGATGACCTCGTCGACCGTTATCCCATTTCGTAAGTCACAAAATGATCGCAACAACGAGCAACACGCTGACGGGGAAGAAGCGTTTGAAGGAATATCAGACATATCTTCGGCGAGCGGCCAGTATGGTATGTGGACATACATGCAGCGGACTTATCAACTCGTTTTTCGCCAAAGCTCGATGGACCTCTCAAGCAGACGCTCGGTATATATTGTCGTAGCAGAGCTATGATGCGAGGATCTCAACGCTCTTGCGCATGTCTGACCCTTCAATGGCCAGCGTCGGGCTAGAGAATACTAAAGTTCTGGGTTTGGCCAGTTATGCCTTTGCGACGGCGCTACGAATTGGCGATTCATTTATGCCTGAGGTTATACCTGAGGAGCAGATGAACGAGACACAAGGATCATCAACTTACTTACGGAATTCTTCTTCGAGATGCAGAAATTCCCTCGAGTATGTTGAATCATATTGAAACATAAAGTGAAGATAACCAGGACAAGCCGAGCGGCAGCAGTGTCTCGATGGAAAACCCCCACGACACAGTCATCATGCAAAGACAACCCAACGAAGAAAGCAGAGGGTTCAAGGGGCTCCTTGCATGCGCAGCAACTTGTTGATATGTCAAAAATTGGCTTATTGTCTCTCGGATACCGATCTGCTGTGTGGTGTGGTGTGGCTTCAAGCACGAACTGGTGGGAGCGACGGGCTCCTGGCACTGCAAGTCAACTGCCGAGTGCAAAAGCGATGCCGTCATCGCATACTTTTGGAAGGGTGTCCTCACGATAACGCCTTCAGTATGCCGTCTGTGGCAGCTGCTCTCACGGGAGACCTGCTCAAAAGGGCGATGACGAAGGCCACGTTGCTCTGGTGCACGAGACCGTCTATGGTTCATGAGCAATGCCGCCGTTTCACTCTTGCTCCCCCCACGTGCGACAGTCACTCTGCTTCACAGCCAGGCATATGCACCTCTTCTGCAGCAGCACACAGCCCACAGCCCGCAGCCCACCATTATATGCACTGGCTGGTCCCGTGCTTCCTGATAACTACGCATGGGATGGAAACTATGCATACGACCCTTTTGGCACCTTAACTCGGCCAATCATGACAGTGGGCACCAGACACGCAGCTCGCTGGCCTATGACGCTGGCGTGTGCGTCGTATGCCTTCTTGTTCTAGCTTCATCACGTACTTGCGCATTGCATGAATGATGAGAAACGGGGTCGAGGTCGGCGTTGGCGTCGGCGTCGGCGCATCACCGCCCGCGACAGCCTAGTGCCCGTTTCCGCGGCCCTGTAGATCTCGAAACGTAAGATGATGAGATAAGGAATGATCATATGGGGGCCCCGTTGCAGATCACTAGAGAAGGTGGCACATGTTTCGGCAGCTTCGGACGACGGGCGGGCTGTGCGCAGGCACAAAGGACGGGAATATAGACGACCCCCCATCAAGATACGCTGAAACAAGAAACTCGCGGAAACTGAGAGGGGATGATGGTGGGATAAAGCAGGATGACGGGAGCAGACGGGGTGAATATGGCGCATTCCTGCCTCGCCTTTGTCCACTCAGAAGCGTACACATGCTCTCACGTCCTATCCGGCTACCGTACATGCATGATGATGACGCTATCTTGGATCCCAAATGTTTCACGAACAAGTCCCTTCATCTCTCTAGAGTCAGAACCGCGTATCCAACCCCTGCCAGGTGCAATGTCGCCCTTATTGGATAAAACGACCAGCCTCACTTTCACGTCCGCCCCACAGTCGGCGTTGCGTCAAGTGGGATCGGTGCGGGTTCATCAAACTGGCTGTATAAAGAGGTGGGATGTGACTGACCAACAACGTGTGTCAGTGGTCAGACAACCCGGTTCCTGGTATATGTCATCGCCTTCTACCGTCCCAAGAGAAAGAAATCTAGCTTGGACGTTCAACAAACCAGTAGCAGTCTGTCCAGACCTTTCTATTGCACTCATACACCTCCATCCTTCACGAATCAAAGCGTTGCTCTCTCGAAACAACGGCTTGAAGCGACGCGAACCTAATTGTTTTTGCAACACACAAGATGGGCTCCGGAAGCGTTCATTCCCCTTCGGTTGACAGCTGCTGTACCAACTGCTGCAAGGCCAGCGACTTGGGAACACACGATTACTGCGGCACTTGCCCGAAATGTCCTCCTTCGCGCACCATCATAAGTCCGCCGAATTGAAGACTTTCGCCACCATGTTAAACAGTATTTTGCACTCCAACCGCGATCAGCAGTGACTGCTCGTATGCACACAATGCAACGTCGAGTGGGTATGCATGAAGACAGCAAGGGCTAGGCATCAGGAATGCTTCGCCGACTTATGGATTGGTTGATATGAAACGAAGGTGAAGGAGGAGCCTTGAGGGGTGGAACAGCTCCTTGAAGTTAAGATACCACGAGGCAGGTTGCCCCGGCCCAGTTTTCGGGGAATTCACCCATCTCTTCCTGAAGGAAAGAGTCTCTCAAATCTTCTCCTTATTCAGCATTATTTGCAGCGCCTGCCTTTAAGACACTCCGTGGTGGCTGACACGTGGTAATCGAGAATTTCTCCCGCTACAGTGCAGGCGGGTAAAGACATGGCAGCGAAAGGAGCGACTCGATCGCAACGCAGTCCGAATGGCTATTATGAGAAACTTCATGAAGCAAGGCTCAGGAATACGGCTGCAATCGACGCCTTATCATACTTGACGTATTTGCCTTTGCCTTTGTCGATTTCGTGATATCGATCCCAGAATCGGTCATATAGTGGCTGTAACTTTTGACGTATATCCTCTCCAAACATGGCTCGCACCTCTCGCTCCATGCTGTAGGATTTGTGTCTGGTAACCATTTCGTCGAAGGCGCTGTTGAACTGGGTGAATTTCTCCTTAATCTTGTCTCGGTCTTTGCTTCCCAGCGCTTTTACAATAGAAGCAGAGTCCGCTTGTGCCGAACCAGATGTCGGGCGTGCAGATCTATTGGTGTGTATCGTATCAAAAAGATACACAGAAAGATCTTTGCACACGTCTGTGTATAATACCGTGGCTTTCTTTCGCCATGTGTCAAGCACGTCTAAGCGAGAACTAAGAAGGGGCGCCAGATCAGAATCCCAAATCATGCGCTGAATTATGACGACGCTGTTGGCGATGAAGACGCCGTTTGCCGCCTTCACCTTGATTAATATCCGGGCCTTTTGTTCGAGGGATGATAGTAGAACCTCGATAGTATCGAGGCAATACTTGGCGAATATATCCTTTCCATCGGCACCAATATCGAAGGAAGCCAAGCTTGGAATGGCGTCGGTGGAGCGGCCGCTCGAGGCCCCAGGAGACTTCCACCCACCGTCGCCAAGTGAGATCATGATGCTAGATATAGGGCGTATGAACTCCACCATAGCCTGCAGTCGCTGCATGGTTTCTGTCACAATCGGTGCTGTTGCACCGTCCGCTGGCAAGGCTTGCATATTGCCAATCTTGCGCCTGGTATCGTCTAGCAATTCCGCCAATGACGACTTGGCCGTGTCCCGCACAGGTTTGAGTGCTGCAGCTAAAGCAGTCTTGAGCTCTCCGGTCCGCGTTTCAAGCTTGCTGGAGAGTGTTGAGACAATCTCTACAATCTCGTATGCTAGGGCACAATCGGTGCTGAGATGGGACTTGATGTGAGCGTTGATCTCACGCAAAGTACGCGCGAGCTCTGCGAGTGCAGCCTGACAGGTTGCCTGGAACACGAGTCCCCAGTCTTCCCGGGTGAAAATGCTGCAGATGTTATCATACTCGGCGAGGAACATGCCCTCCATTGCCTGAGCGTAGGTCCCAATGCCATTGGATCCCGCCCTGTAAACGGCACTTGGGTTCTTCTTCTTGGCGGTGTTGACGCTGGCAGCAGCAAGATTGACAAGGGACGAGGATACATATGGACCTCGCAACTCGGCATAGATCCTAGCAACGGGCGATTCCTGACCACTCCGCTGGCTAATGCTCGCGATGTATGCACTTACCAAGCCCAGACGAGTCACTTTGTCCTGCGGCAGGGCAGGGAACGGCTTGTCCTTGGTGATGAAGTGCAAGGGCTCTATTGAGCGAGGCGTTTCAGCACGAAGCAGATTTTCATAATGGCTTTCCAGCTGTGTGTTGGCGGTCTTGATCAAACGACTCAAATCAGCCATGGTATCCTGATTCGCACGCAAGTTGGAAGCCTGCATATCGGCATACGCCCTGTTGAGTCGCTTAACGGACGCCAGGTAATTGGACAAGCCAGCCTTCTCTGGGCCAGCACGAACAATCTGCTCCTCATCATTCTTGCTGTCGGCTGGCTGGCGGAGCCGATCAATGGCGCTAAGCACGGCATTTATGTCTACACAGGGTCAGCATCCTGTAGAAGTGGTGATGTACATGTCCATTTGCGGAATCTCACTGTTTCCCAGAACCTGCAAGCGCCTGGTCTCGCCGCTGAGGGGACCAGCGACATCTCGGACGCTCTGTCCCGTTGTTTCGAGACGGCCGAGACTTGCTTGTATCTTCTTTGTCAATTGTGCTGTCTTTTCGAGGCGCGAATTGAGAACATCGACCTCCGCACGCGCTTCCTCGTCCACCACATGGGGTCCAGCACTCGCCAGGCCGACTGCCATTATTGTTGTGTCGAGACGGTTGGAGTGCTCGGAACGAAGCTGAGCACTGTAGCTCACCAACTGGCGTTCATATCGCAGGATGGGCGATGGGATAGCATGTGATGGTTCGGTGTCGTGGTGTATCGGTGTCGTCAAGGTGCTCGCTGGAAGGATCCGTACCCTGTAGCTCCCAATGACGGAGGTTGAGCTCGTGGGGGAGGGCAGGTGGTGATAGATGGGGTCCAGTTATTCAGGTACCGATACTCTGCGTCCAAGTACCGTTTCGAGCGGAAAACGCGCTAACCTCATTTGTATCCACCAGGAGAATTGGCACCACAACCACTTTACGCGAAAAGACGCGTTACCCCCTAGCACACCGCATTTACGCGCTTTATCATCATCCCGACACCATTGTCCCCCCTCCATCCCACTTCTGTCTGGCCCACCGTCTAGATATTCTCCCGTCCTGTCGCCTTCGACAAAGCTCGTGGTTTGTGACGCAGACCAAGTCCCGACAAGAAGAGAAACAGAAGAGAGATATCTATCGCGGCACGCGACAACTTTATCAAAATGGACCCTTTCTTGATACAGGACGAAGCAGTCCGTGAACGTATCCGCCAAGCCGTGGACTTCCTGGATCCAAGTATTGCAACCTTCTATCGATAGAGTAGACTACTTGCTGACACTTGGACATTGTAGATGACCCTCATGCACGAAGCTACAGATCCGACATTACTCTCATGCTACAGAAAAACCAGCGCCGATTAGTTGTGAATCTCGACCACGTCCGTGACCATAGCCCTAGTCTCGCCGAGGGCATCTTGTCCGAACCCTTCGACTTTACCCTCGCCTTCAACGAAGCCCTCAAAAAGATTGTAGAGACGACCCCTCAGGCACGACCGGATCAGACAGATCGGAATGTCGTTTACTATTGTGCCTGGGCTGGCAGTTTCGGCCTCAATGCTTGCAACCCACGTACGCTATCATCACACCATCTCAACAAGATGGTGTCGATCGAGGGTATCGTCACCCGCTGCTCCCTCATTCGTCCCAAGGTTGTCAGGAGCGTTCACTACAACGAAACAAAGGAGAAATTTCACTTCAGAGAATACCAAGACCAAACGATGACAAACGGAGTCACAACATCGAGTGTATACCCGCGCGAGGACGACGAGGGCCACCCGCTCATAACAGAGTATGGCCTTTGTACATATCGAGATCACCAAACCGTCTCTATTCAGGAAATGCCAGAGCGTGCGCCCGCTGGTCAACTCCCCCGCAGTGTCGATGTCATTCTTGACGATGACTTGGTTGACAGAGTGAAACCGGGCGATCGAGTTCAGCTGGTGGGCATCTTTCGCACTTTAGGAAACAGGAATACCAATCACAATAGTGCCCTTTTTAAGACAATCATCCTGGCCAACAATGTCGTTCTTCTCTCATCAAAATCGGGTGGTGGGATTGCTACTGCAGTGATCACTGACACGGACATTCGAAATATCAACAAGGTCGCGAAAAAGAAGAACCTTCTTGAGCTGCTTTCTCAGTCACTTGCTCCTAGCATCTTTGGCCACGATTACATCAAGAAGGCCATCTTATTGATGCTGCTGGGTGGTATGGAGAAGAACCTCGAGAATGGCACCCACTTAAGAGGTGACATCAATATCCTAATGGTCGGCGACCCCTCTACGGCCAAGTCCCAGCTTCTACGGTTCGTCCTGAACACGGCTCCCCTCGCTATCGCAACGACTGGTCGCGGCTCTTCCGGTGTTGGTCTAACAGCGGCCGTCACATCGGATAAGGAGACTGGTGAGCGCAGGCTTGAGGCCGGTGCCATGGTCATGGCTGACCGAGGTGTGGTCTGTATCGATGAGTTCGATAAGATGTCAGATATTGACCGTGTAGCAATCCACGAAGTCATGGAACAACAGACTGTCACCATTGCCAAGGCCGGTATTCACACTTCACTCAATGCTCGTTGTAGCGTTGTTGCCGCTGCCAATCCCATTTTTGGTCAATACGACCCCCACAAGGACCCTCATAAGAACATTGCCTTACCTGACTCGCTTCTTTCTCGTTTCGACTTGCTCTTTGTCGTCACTGACGACATTGAAGATACCCGAGATCGTCGCATTTCGGAGCATGTACTACGGATGCACAGGTATCGCCAGGCTGGCACCGAGGAAGGTGCCCCCGTTAGGGAGCAGGCTTCACAAACATTGGGTGTAGCTGCCAACAATCAGAACGAATCCCAAAGGCCCACTGAGGTTTATGAGAAATATGACGCCATGCTCCATGCAGGAGTCACTCTCACTTCTGGCCGGGGAGCAGCTAAGAAGCATGAGATTCTCAGCATACCTTTCATGAAGAAGTACATTCAGTATGCCAAGACGCGGATCAAGCCGGTTCTTACCCAGGAAGCATCGGATCGGATCGCCGAAATCTACGTTGGCCTACGAAATGATGAGATGGAAGGTAATCAGCGCAGAACAAGTCCGCTGACTGTCAGAACATTGGAGACAATCATTCGTTTAGCCACTGCACATGCTAAGTCGCGCTTGTCCAGCAGGGTTGAGGAGCAAGATGCGGCGGCAGCGGAAGGCATACTTCGGTTCGCTCTGTTCAAGGAGGTAGTGGAAGATGAGTCACGGAAGAAGCGTAGAAGGACAACGACTGTCGATTTCGCATCGTCCAGCGAAGATAGCGACGATCAAGACGACGAAGCCGCAACTACAAACGGGGGGCGCGGGAGCAGGTCAACACGGGATAATTCTCGCTCCACGCGGGCGGGAACTAGATCACAGGCTGCCAACGGCACCAATGGGATGAGAAGACAAGCGGTAGAGGATGCGGATGAAGATGACGAAAGCGAAAACACAAGAACTAATAGTGCAACACCGCGGCGGTCAGGACGAACTACCCGGTCGAGTAACCACACATCACAGTCGCAGCTGTCATTTGCATCATCGCTACCCGCTTCTCAACTGCCGTCACAAACACAGGAAGATTTGGACGAGACACAGGCGGACGAGGACCTTGCAGACGAGGCTGCAGGTCTGGCTATTGATGATGGAGATGACGACACTCCCATCACGGTAGAACGCCTAGCAACATTCCGCACAAACCTGGGGCAACTGCTCAATAGCGACTTGTTCGAGGATGATGCAGCTACATTGGCCTCTGTCGTCGACGCTGTGAACCAGAGAGTTGGCAATCGACTTGGAGGAGCATTCAGCAAAGGCGAAGCGGTCAAGGCCCTTCGGAAACTCGAGGAAGCAAATCACATCATGTAAGTTGACCCTACTTACATTTATCACCGGTCAGATGCGCAGGAAACTTTACTAACGCGGATTCCAGGTTTGCCGATGGGGATCTCGTGTACAAGATTTAATAGTTTACGGGTTGGTTGAAATGGTTTTCGGGATCGAATAGTTGGGCTTACCATCTGTTGTTCACTGCATGGCTTTGGGAGGTGGCGGTTAGTTGTTTTTGTGTAATTAGCAAGCAGGGGCCAGGAGCTCGCTGAGACGTGAACAAAGTGTATTTTGTTGAATGGCTTCCACTATGAAGCAGGATGTAATGACTACTTATTGAGTGCCATTGCCCACGTATGGGCTGATGTGTTTGCAGCCTTCCAACGTTCCCGTCGAGGCTCAAGGTTGCACAGGCACATCTCACGCGGTCTCACAACGAGATGCGTGCTTGGAATTCCCGAAGCCGCTCCTCGACTTTGACCCCATTCCAGGTTTCGCCGCCATCCGGATCATGGCCTACAGACGGCAAGCCCACTTGTTCTATCGCAAAGCTCGCGGCGACCGAGGCCCGCACTGCCGCCTCTTCAATACCGTGTCCACGAGCCAGTGCCACGGCGAGACCTCCGAGAAATGTATTGCCACCCCCGGTGGGATCGACAACCTTTTCGGGGTCTTGGTGGTATGATGCAACCCATCGCTCTATGCCTGGATCAACTTCGATTTCCTCACGAGCAACAAAGCCGTCCTCGTCCTGGAGCAGGCCAGCAAAGAGGGCCTCCATGTCGGTGTCGGGCCGAAGTCCACCTCTCCTATGATCTTTCTTCCGTCGTTTGGACGTTGTGGTGGATGGGTCTTGGCGCTTCCTTCCGCCGTTCTTTGCAATATAGCAGCCTTTCTCTCCGGCACGAACAACAATGCTAAAGGATTGAAGAGGCATGCTGGCCAGTAACTGCTCGCAAGCACGTTCTATGGCTGTGGTGGAGATGTGACCTGTGTCTGGATCTAGACCATCGTCGCCCATGAAACCAGCCAGTTCGGAGTGGTTAGGGCTGCATACGTCTATCAGGGGCAGAGTGTTGGTGCAGTTGAGCAGTTCATCGGGTGTGCATAGGTCGGGCACAGGCTCCCAGATAAAGATGGGCTTCAGGTAAGTATCAGGGTTGGCGGCAGCTTTACGTCTCGATGTGATGGTTGTCACGAGTTCTTGGCATCTCAGTGGGGAGCAGATGAGGTGGAAAGATCGTGCCTGGAGTAGATCGGGGGTAAGGTCATCGGCAGTCAGACGCTTCTTGGGCGTCGTGTACTTGAAGGCCCGTTTCTCGGCCGAGGCGGCGTCGTAGCCATTCCACCCGCGGGTTGTCAGTCGCTCAGGGTCGCTACGGAGGACCGCTGATGTGCCCCAGCTTTCGATCAATGCAGTGATCTCCGAGGGAAAGTCGGACCCCTGATCGACCACCCATCCCACAGAATTAGATAGAGGAGGTGGTGAGAAAAGACGTGCACCTAGGGCGGAGTAGGTGCCTGCTCCGCCTGCGACATTCCGTACTGGGGGAGTCGGAGGGACGAAATCAATGTCGTCTAGTTATCGCGATTGTGAGTCACGCTTATTTCGTTTTTTTTTCAAAGATGGTTTGGGACGATGGAAATCATACCAATAATGAACATTCCCAATGTGACAAAATCGATGGGAGTGCATGGTTCGTGCTCCCCGGGCTTCGCTCCCTCGTCGTCGTGCTCATTCTGTATCGTGTTGCCGGAGCCTTGTTCTTGAGCAACAGTCTCCATCACGCAGACGAGGCCGTCTGTTCTCAGTCCCAGTAGCGCCAGGCTATCCCACTGCGTTGGCTTGGAAGGCGTTGGACCACGGGTTATGTGAGCCAGTGACTGTGACCCCTTTACCTTTCGAGTCGTGCCTGGAGAAGTCGATCCGACAGCAGTTCTGTGGCTGCACGGACGAAGGAATAGCACAGTGATCGTGATGGCTATGATCTGTAACAGTCGGGTGGATACACTGCAGGTGTAGATAATGATTCCCCGTGCTGTAAGAGGTTGTGGTGTGCTGTCGTGCAGAAGGTACCCTATAGTCCAGTGGCTCGGCCTTCTGGGGCTGGTTCCTTTGGATGTCGTTCAAATGGCTCGAAAGGACGTTGTACTGGCGAACCTGCTCGTCGACGAGCACGAGAATATACATCCAGTTTGTTCGTTTGGAGAGTATCCCCCTCCTGGGTTAGGCACAGGCCATGCAGCCAGTGCGTCACGTTTCCCTTCGGTTGTCCATATGAACCAAGATGTGAAAGCAATGAGTGCTCACACATCGCAATGCGTCAAGTCCAAGCACACACAAGTGGATGTTGTACTTGAGTAAGCATTCCAGCTGGTGGACCAGGAAGCAACAGACGGTATCAGAAGTACACCAAGCAACCTGGTTTATCCTCAAGAGTGATTCATAGTAGTTCTTGTCACGGAGGAGGACATCTTTCTTTGTCGCTTGCTCAATGTCCTGGCAGGAGCGAGGGTAGAGGAGACGGACCCGCCATGCCCCGGCCCAATATGCAGCCAGCGTTTCCGCGCATCTCCAAGGAAGCCCTCCAAAGACACTTGAACGATATGAAATCAGGAGCAATGACATGGCGATGCAGGGTTCGTGATTGCACACGGAACTGTGGCCGCTGGGGTGAACCAGGTGTTACCTCCGCGGAATCGCACCTACCACGGTCAATGTAAATAGACACTGATGGGATCGACCTTGCGTAAAGCTCCCAGCAGTAGGCTGGTTGATGGACTCTTCCGCACCCCTCTCAAACGGCTGAAAAGAAGAATTGCATTCACAAAACCAAATATCCGAAGCATTGCCGCTTCCTCCATGAACCAGCACGCTGCTTCCACCGTTGGCGCAACCGAGGCTATAGCGTCCCACAGGTTCCTGGAGGTGGGTAAATAAAGTAGGCAAGGTACCTACGTAGTAGCGGCATGGGGGCAGGGGTACGTGGTTTAGTAGACATACTCTCCTGGCACCCAAGCTCCTGATCACCTTCCACCTCACCTCATCGGCTCTTGGCGACGACCTCTGCCTCTGCATTCCTTTACAACCAAGCAACATTCTCAAGATCGACGTACCACTGCAGTGCCCTAGCCCGTGCCAGATCATAGGCTCGCCTGATACACCCCAGGCAGCTACCTCTCGGACCCCGCGAGCCCTTCGTGCTGCGTCAACAACTGGACCCTGTTGCAATATTGGTGCCTAGGAATATAGTCTTAGTCGGTCGCCAATAAAAGACGCCTCCATATTCTCCATATCTACCAATTCGATTCACCCTTAGCGAATTCACTGGATTAGCCAAGCGAGCGGAAACAAGACGCTCAACTCCTGCGCAATGGCGAGCAACAACATGCATAACCTGACGACACTCATCAAGCGGTACATTCCACCCCTTCACCTCTCTCTCGCTTCGTCGACCAAGATTGCTGACAGCTACACCGCGACATAGTCTAGAGGCGGCTACTTCCCGTCTCGAGGACATTGCTAGTTCCACCGAGCTCCCCAAGGATCTTCCAGCGATTGCTCAGGGTTCCGTGCCCACACCTCCAGCAGCTGCATCGGCCGCCTCGACTTCTTCAGTAACTCCCAAGGCACCGTCGGAGCCGCTACCCGAGTCGATCGAAGAGTTCGATGCCTTTCTCAGCTCGAGCGTCGATAAATATGTCAAGCTCAGTGACCAAGTTGGTGGTCTTGTCGCCCAGCAGGTTCGTGGAGATCTGAAAAGACCACTCCCCCTTCAACAAGTCAATAGCTTACTGGTTAGCTAGGCCGTCGATGTTCTCAGAGGTTTCCGAGAACAACGCAAATTCCTCTTGGTGGCTGCCAAGGCCAAGAAGCCGGACATGGCCATCTTTCAAGAGCTCCTCAAGCCAATCAATGAGGCCCTTATGGCTGTCACCGAGCTGAAGGAATCCAATCGACCCGACCCGAAATACACTCATCTCTGCACCGTTGCAGATGGTATCATGGTTCTGGCATGGGTGACCGTCGATAACCGCCCCCATAAGCATGTGGAGGAATGCTTGGGCTCTGCTCAGTTCTTCGGCAACCGAGTTCTCAAGGAATTCAAGGAAAAGTATGTATACAATCGAGCCAACTGGTTTCCGTATGACTCGACATCTCGAAGCTGACCATTGTTACCAGGGACCCTAAGCAAGTGGAATGGTTGCAGTCCTTCTATCAGATTTTCCGCGACCTGACCGACTATGTTAAAAACTATTATGCCAATGGAATCCCCTGGAACCCCAAGGGCGAATCAGCTCAGGATGTCATCAAGACCATCTCCTCTCCCGCGTCCGTACCAACAGCTTCACCAGTACCTTCCGCAGGTGGACCTCCACCACCTCCTCCCCCGCCACCTCCTGGACCGCCTCCTGTTCTGGACATCAAGACCGAACCCACGGCTTCGGCTGCCCCAGGTGGCTTCGGAGCCGTGTTCTCGGAATTGAGCAAGGGCGAATCCGTTACGCAGGGACTGCGCAAGGTTGACAAGTCGCAAATGACCCATAAGAACCCCTCTCTACGTGCAGGGAGCACGGTTCCTGACCGCGAGGACTCCTCGCGAGCCAAGAGCCCTGCACCTGCAAGGAAGCCCAAGCCCGAGAGCATGCGAGTCAAGAAGCCAGCAAGAATGGACCTAGAAGGAAACAAATGGACCATAGTATGTCTTCATCTATGTGCTCTACTCCGCTGCGCACAGCTAACAATGTTCAGGAAAATTACGACAAAGAACCTCAGCCTTTGGAAATTGAGGCCTCCTTGAACCACTCCGTCCTGATTAGCAGGTGCAACAATACCACCATCATTGTCAAGGGCAAGGCCAACCAAGTCACAATTGAGAACTCGAACCGGCTGTCTCTCATGGTCGACACATTGGTATCGACCGTGGACGTCGTCAAGGCACAGAACTTTGAGCTCCAAGTCAACGGCACCATTCCCACCGTGATGCTGGACCAAGTCGATGGCGCTCAGATCTACTTTAGCAAGGAGAGCACTAGTGCCAAGGTCTTCACTAGCAAGTCCGCAGGTGTTAACCTCAACGTGATCTCGGGCCCGGACAACGACTACAAGGAGGTGCCCCTTCCTTCCCAAATCTGCTCATACTACGACGATGCCCGCGGCGATGTTGTCAATGAGATTGTCGCGCACGCTGGCTAAGGCAATCATGTGCTCGTTATGTATACCTGTTCGATTTGTAAAGTAGATCAAGGTGTCCTCGCCCAGAGGTGTTGTTTGAAGTTGCAATGTATATGGGGTAGCATGGCGCAAGCTGCTTATAAGGAATGCTGGCTTGCGCGTGGCCTCTAGAGCTCATTTCAGCGACTGTTGTCTTTATCTGATCAGACATCATTCGGTCAATTCTGGATCTACCGTACTTATGTATACAAGCCGTTACTCCTAGAATACCGATAACAAATTTGGACATAAACAGAGTCGAAAACATGAGTCTAACCAATATGATACCACGCAGGCCGTCTAAACCACCTGACACCCTTTATATGCAGGTAAAGACGAGCCGGTGACAGTGTAGAAGAACGGCTTGCTAGATCTATGAGCTGAAACAAACCAACCATAAATGCAAACGCTAACAATGCCTGCCGCTCTATAGTTTGGCCTTTGGCGGCTCCAGTGTGGGCAAGAGGAGTTCCCTCATGTCGTTGGCCGCCTCGTTGATGTAATGACTCATTCGGTCGCTTCCCATGCGCTTAGACACAATGTTGAAGTTGAGACTATTGAAGGGAAAAAAATGTCAGCCAGAATGCGGATTAGGGAGAACCATTGGGGGCTCATCATTACCTGTTTTCGTTAATCATGTAAGCAATGCCAAAGCCTTGGTCAATGACCTGGCTCCAACCATAGCCGTTGAAGTATTCGGAGCTGAGCTGGGAGGTGGACAGATACCAGGAGCTGGAGTAGGCGTAGGCAGGGTCGGCGTAGATGGGGGGCAGTTCCTGTCCTGGTTCCAGGAGCTTCTTGAGGCCGAAAAGATGCCTGTCGACGCCCTTGCCGTCGGAGGCAGCAGAGATGTACTCGATGTGGGCGTTGGTGGCCTTGCGGAAAAGGTCTATGCGCGTCTCGTCGTCGACGGCCGAGTCGACCATGGCGGTGCACCACGCGACGGACTCGTCCGAGACGGTACGGCAGGTTTCGGTGCGGCCGAGCTGGAAGCGGCGGGTGGCGGCCGACTCGTAGGTGGGGCGGCAGACGCCGAACATCTTGAAGTAGGCGAGCTGGATGATCATCTGGACGTATGCGTCGGGAGAGCACTTGAACTTCTTGATCAGGCCCTTGCCGTAGGCCTGGTAGGCCTGGACCTTGAGCTCGTGCTGGCCGATGACGTCGTGGAAGTCCTTTGTCGCGCGTTGGATCTCGGCCTCGAGGGGCTTTGTGATGTCGAAGGATAGTGGTTCGGGGGCGGCGAGGTCAGGGCGGATGTTGGGGTTGGAGAAGTCTAGTCTGTTGTTGAAGATCTGGTCGTTGACGTAGTCGTTGAGACGGTGCGTCGGCGTGCCGTCCATCATCGAGTGCTCGCCCATGAAGCCGGATGTGCCGTTCTCGTTGACGATGAACTGGAGCGGCTTGTCGAACCAGCGGTTCAAGCCATCACCATGCCAGTACTGATGAGCACGCTCTTCGAGCGTCACGGGAGAGGCGTCGTCCAGACACACGATGAATGACGCGGACTCGATGGCCTCGAGAATCGCCTTGTTCTTGGGACTGGCCTGCAGCAGGAGCTGGCGGGCATCGGCCCAAACGTCGCGGTTCTCCGAGGTCAGAACGCCGACGGATTGGACCGGCTCTGCGGCATCGTAGATGCGGCGGAACTGCTGCTCGAGCTCGGACGTGTTGAGCTGCTGGCCGGCGACGTGGTGCGGCACCTTGAAGAATGCGTTCTTGCGGATCACGACGATGTGCTGGTTCTGGTCGGCGGGGAAAGACACGGGGTAGTCGACGGGCTTCGCGGCGACCCGCGAGGCGTTGAACATCCACTTGTAGCTGTCCATGCAGATGGGGAACTTCTTCATGTACTCGGGTTCAAGGGCGCCCGTGTCGACCAGGCGCTTAAAGTCCAGGGCGGCGGTGGTTATGGCCGCGGCCCTCTTGGCGGGATCGCGGCGCCTGCGATCATCGCGGTGCGAGTAGAAGTAGCTGACGTAGGGCACGACGGGGTCGCGGTACGAGAGGTATGCGGCGTCGTTCCACCACTCGTAGATCCAGTTCTTGGTGTTGGGGTCCTCGCGCTTGGCCACGAGCTTCTCCTGCAGCTTGCTGCCCACGCCGCCGGGTTTTATGAAGTCTTGGACGGCCTTCTTGCTGGACTCGTACTCGGTGTCGGACAACAGCGGGTGCAGCGACTTGAGGTACCGCTTGGCCGTCTCTTCCAGCGTGGGGACGGGTAGCCGCGGCAGAGAGTCTTGGAATCTGAGCATGGCGCCCTTGGATTTGTCCTCGACGTAGCCTGGATAGCGTACGGCGCAATGGTTAGCTAGCGGACGAAGAGAGGCGGACATGAATCGCAGGGCTCTGAATCCGCACCTTTGGGAAGGGAACTGTTGTTTCGTTTGGCCGCCATGGTCAGGTTCTGCTATAGAGTCTAAGTCAGGATACAAGCCGGGGAAAAGAGTGGGGGGCTGAAGCAATACTCCCTCCCCCATATCATCGACAGAAACATGAGGGCAGAGAGCCGGAGGAGCATAGAGGCAGTGCGAACTCACAATCACGGGAGTCGAGAGTCGTCGAAAACTATTCCGCGGGCCAAGAGAACGGACAGAGGTCAATGCCAACATGGCCGAAAGTCTTGTCACAACGTATCTAAAGGTGCAAAAGAGAAAGAAAATGGAAAGTCAAGGATACTGGTTTTCTACAAGGACGGAGATGCCGAGGATGGATGCCAGGGCTACGCAATAGTGGGAGAGGGTCTTGGGGATGTGGATGCGACGTCGCGCCTTGTTGCCGAGCTCACATGCACAATGTCGAACCGTCGCCGAGTCGGCTATCCTAGGGCGGATTGAAAAGAAAAAAAAAATGGGGTGCCGTGCCTCGGGGGAAAGGCCTCTGGGGAAATGGAGCCTCGAGACCAGTACTTGCAAGTACCTTTATGATTCAGATGCGTTCCGGGATGATCTAGACAAGTACATGTGGGCGCATCTGCGGCACAGAGATACTTGAGGGGAACCTTTCTCACGAAACTGACACCGAAGGAGTACTCCAGTAGTACCGAGGAGCAAGGCTGTCCTATCCACTTTGGATCCCTGAGTCGCAATTGGTCCGCTGGTGGCCCGGGCGTGATGCTTGACTGCGTGGGGAGCCGAGGTTCAAAGTCCCATGCATGCCTCATGCCAGCATCTGGACAAACCGATGGAGTCACCTTGGCCAACGTGCGGTGGAAGCTCCAAGGCTCGAACGGTTGTTGAATGGAAGTCATGTCGGGGGCTGGTGGCAATCGATGATACCTGGACATTTGAGATGAGCATAAGACAGTGAAACCTGCTGTATCGCAGCTGCAGGGCGATGGTGTACTGCTACATTTTGCTCTTTTTATGGTACGGGCATTACGCTCTGACTTACGTCAATAATCAAAAAGACGACCTGTCTCCCGTGATAACAGCCACACCACCATCCTACCCTTTGCCGGAATAGTCGAGACACGGTTATGATGGCTGTCTACATGCTCGACTCCTACCTCGCACTCCTTTCTTGCAATGGTGCAGAGAGGAGGCGAGGCCGGAGCAGCTGGACCAGCCGAAACAAATTTGGGAAATACCTAAACGTAAGAAATAAAACAACAGTAGTAGCCACAATATCAAGAATCGAAGGCAAGATATAGTACACCCGTACGCCCGCCCTGGGAACCCTTGCCTCGGCTGCCTTCTGTCCCGTCAGAACCCTTCCGTCATATTTTCAAAGACCGCTCATGCTTCATAGGTTTTGACCTGCCCGCTGCTGCTTGGTGGCTGTACGGCCGAGACCCCAATCGTGGGCTGAAGGCTGAGTCTTTCGCTGTCGCCTAGTGCCTCTTGTGCCAGGCGAGTTCCTTGTTCACCGCCAGCCAACGCCGCGGCCTTGAGACCATCTTGCACCTCCCGCACACGCCGTCGGAATGCCAGTCGGTCAAGGAAGAGTTGCTGACGACCGCGCTCCAACTCCCGCCTCTCCGCTCGCAGAATGGCCTCCATCTCATTGAAGTACTTGAGCTTCATCTCCAGCTTCTGCAAGGTCACGTTGGCTGCTGCAGATACGAGTCTCGTCATCTCTCGTTCTTCATGCGACGCAAAGCCAGCAGCCCGGGCCCCGACTGATGCCAAGGGAATCGACGCAATCGCCGTCGTCTTGGTGGTTGTGGTGGTCGTAGTCGTCGTGGTTGCGGTAACGTCTACATCCATCGACTCCTCCTTCTCCTTCTCATCCTCAGCACCTCCGCCAAGCTGCTTTCGAAGGTTGCGTTTCAACTCCGCCGCCGACTTGTTCGCTGCCGCGGCAGTACTTGCCGGATCGGCCAAGCTGGCCAAGAATCCAACTACAGACATGACCGGGTTATCCACCTGGCTGAAGGGGAGATGGCCTTGCTGAGCTCCCAGCATAGACAGTCCCGTAGGGGCTGTGACCGGCGCTTCCGAGTCCAGGTATTTCTCCTCAATGTCGAGCTGAAGGAACTGCAAAACGCATTCCTCGCGCGTCCTCGTCCCAACGTGATCCGCAATCTCGCCCCAGTCGTCGTCAAATCGCTCAAGACCTTCGAGAAGGCGGAGTACTTCCGCATCCGTCCAGGGGGCATCGCGGTCGAGAATCGACGTGTAAGTTGGGTTTTCCGTCTTCGAATACATGCTGGAGCTGTGGTTGGCCGGCAGGCGACCTTCTGTAAAGCAGTTGGGGCACAGATCATACTTGGCCTTGGAAGAAGGATCGGTTTGTGTGCTGTGGTAGTAGATGCGAGTACAGTCATTGCCACACTGGTGACAGTTCACCTTGACGGTAGGCGATTTGGTCATGTCCTCTGCGCTTGACACACCGTTGGTCGTCGGGGCCTCGCCGTTGGTCTTCGTGTCGGCTTTGCTGACCGGCGTACCCTTGGCGTTGGCTTCGTAAATATTTCGCCCAATCTCCAGGTTGAGGTCGGCCTTGCCAGCAGCAGTTGCGCTGGCCTTGGTATCGGTGTCGTGATTCTTCTTTCCTTCTAAGACGACGGGGTCCGCCGATGGCTGCCATGGCTGGAGACCTCGTGGGGTATCGCAGATGATCTTGAAGTGACCAGTGAAAGGAGGCCCAACCTGTGATGGTCGCTGCTCGGCATCGACCTGTACGCATAATCATTAGCAGCGATCAAGGTAGGAAAAGTGCGAGTAGACAAATACCTGATAGTTGATCAGGCCCCATTGCTCCAGGAAGGCATGTACGCGCATGATGGCACAAACATCACCAGCGAGATTGCGCCGGCATGCTGTTACAGTCAAGTACTCCACAGGGTTGAGGCGATACGTGTTAATCATGAAGTCGCGGTAGTCCTTGTAGACAGCTGGCGTCTTGCTCCTGTTTCGGCTGTTGAAGAACTCCGCCATGGCCTTGCGTTCAATCTCATGGATCGCATTCATGTCGAACCAGGTGCTGTAGCTGGGCAGGACAATAGCGTGGGTCTGAGAGATGAGGTGTTCGCGGGCAGCGGATTCAACAGTTTCCTTGGATTTCACTGCTTGCCCCTCGGTACCAATGGGCACGTCTCCCGGGGCGGAGCCATTTTTGGCACCATCTGGTGCATCGTCCATGTCCTCGTCGCCCCGGTTTGTTGTTTCGGCTGGGGGACCATCGGGTGCGTCGAGAGGATCATCGGATGTGGTGCCTGGGGCGGGCGTCGTGCTGTCCTGCTTGATGCTGACATCGTTGGTGGCGCCCTCCGACATTTGCACATCTAGAAAAGTGAGAAAATTATACGTAACAAACGGCTGCAGCGCGACGGATAACAGGATGGAGAATGGAGCGGCTGGCTCTTACCTTCTGCGTCAGCTCCCAACGCGCCTGAGCCTGCATTGAGAGGCGTCTGCGCAAAGGAAGAATTGCGTTGAGGGGACCCCTCGTGACCAGGCGAGGCAAACGCCCCCGAATTATCCATGATGAATACTGATGAATACTGGTATCTCGGGACAGTCGCTCAGGGAAACTCGAGCGGCACGGGATGGGCGTTGTCGCAACACGAATTGGGGCTGCCAACGCTAGCGATGACAATGGTTCAATGCAAGTAACGTGTTGTGATGTTTCGAATGAGGATGCACAAGACGCGCTCCAAATGCGTCTTGGTCTGAATGAAAGTGGCTCGGGTCTGCGATGCCACCGACGTAGGTAGTCCGATCAATCGATACGCAGTGGTCGCGTTTGGAGAAATTTTGGCGCGCGACGGGATTGGTAACGATGGGGACGAACGCCTGCAAACTCCCTGACCTCGCGCCTCCCAGCCTACTGGCCATTTCCCTACCGTCGTAATCTTGACGTATCACGTGATGGAATAGCACGTGGTCAACATGGCTCTATTGATGACTAACATTAACCTCCAGTCCCATTAGGTAATCGCTCTTCGGACATGGATGACTTCATCCACGTGACCCGAGGCAAATGCCGACTCTGGCCGGTCACAAGATACCTCGGCCAACTCATCGGACCTGCGCAGACGGGCTCATTGCGTCCGTTGCATGCGCCGGACCAATTCCAACCACCTCCGCCTTATCACAAGATGCTACCTTTCACAAGCCGTCTGCTCTCAAGGGGCGCCGTCGGCCCCCTCTATCGAGCCACCTCCACAGTCTTTCGTGCTTGCACTCGCCAACGGCTGCTCTCTACCTTGGCCGTACTCGAACAACGCGATGGAAAGCTGAACGCTGGCTCGTTGAGCGCCTTCACGGCGGCGAAGAAGCTTGGAGGCTCTATTCATGGTTTTGTTGCCGGCAGCAGTGTCGGAGAAGCTGCCAAGGAAGCATCCAAGGTGGACGGTGTGGAGAAGATCATCGTGGTGGACAACGAAGCGTATGAAAAGGTACGGCTGTCCAATTACTGTGAGGCATGAGGGCCATTCTAATTAGAGCGCGAACAGGGTCTTCCTGAGAATTATGCGTCATTGTTGGTCGAGAATATCAAGAAAGGCGGTTACACGCATGTGATTGCCGCACACACGGCCTTTGGCAAGAACCTTTTGCCTCGGGTTGCTGCTCTCCTGGATACACAGCAGATCTCCGACATTACTGCCATCGAGAGCGAAAACACCTTTGTCCGACCGATCTACGCCGGCAATGCCATTGCCACTGTTGAGTCCTCCGACTCCATCAAGGTCGTCACTGTTCGTGGTACTGCATTCGCAGCGGCCACCCCCGAGTCTGGATCTGCAGCAATTGAGCAGGGTATCGACCCCAATCCAGCTTCGCCCACCGAGTGGGTATCCGAGGACTTGGCCAAATCAGACCGTCCGGACCTTGCCACCGCGAGCAAAGTTGTTTCAGGCGGCCGTGGACTCAAGTCCAAGGAAGATTTTGACAAGGTCCTGGTGCCTTTGGCGGATTCCCTCGGCGCGGCAGTCGGCGCGTCGCGAGCTGCTGTAGACAGCGGCTACGCGGACAACAGTCTTCAGGTTGGCCAGACCGGCAAGGTTGTTGCACCGCAACTATACTTGGCTGTGGGAATCTCGGGAGCCATCCAGCACCTGGCTGGCATGAAGGACAGCAAGGTCATCGCGGCCATTAACAAGGATGCTGACGCTCCCATCTTTCAGGTGGCAGATGTAGGCCTTGTAGGAGACCTGTTCGATGTAGTGCCCCAGTTGACGGACAAGCTCAAGAATTCATAGGAGCTCTGTATAGGTACAATATGATACAAAATGTAGACAAAAAAAGAGGCCCCGGCACTACTGGGACTCTGATGATTCTAAGCGATAACCTCCAGCATGTCCTTGACATTGGTAAACTTCTCCCGTAGCTTGCCCTTGGCCTGGCCTTTCTCCTTCTCAGCTCGGTCGATCTGGTGCCACTGGTGCCAGGTCACAGCACTCCCTGCACTGTGAACCACGTCTTTCTTGACTCCTTGCCAGCCGCTAGCTGGCTGATCATTGTTGTACGCCAGGAAGTCAGATCCCGCTTGCCAGTCTTCCACGATGGCATCGCCCGTAGCGAACGCATCGTCCATGGTTGAAGCAATGACGCCGGTAGGCCCTCTTTTGACCCAGCCAGCACAGTAAATGCCGGATACTTGTTGTGAAGCAACATCATGGGCTTTCTCATCTGAAACCAGGCGGGTCACCCGGCCCAACCCATCATTGCTGACTATGCCACGACCGTTGTCAAATTGTATCCCGGCTTCTGCAAATCCGTCCAGAGCCACCGACTTGTAGCCGACCGATCGAAACACAATGTCTGACGGAAGAACTACAGTGCGGCCTGTTGGCGATGCCCTTGCGCCGGGGTTGAATGGGTCGTCTAGCACGGTAAGGTCGAACTCAGTACTGGCGACCCGGGTAAGATCGTGCTCATTGGCAAGGAAGTGCCTTGGAGACATGCAGTTGTCTAACGACCAAGACTTAGGCACAATGCCAGGGGTGACAGTCGTGCCTTTTAGTATTACCTCCATCAGTCGCTTGGACACTCGTGGCAGGCTTTTGATATCTTCAGGAATTAGAGACCGCTGGACAGGATGGAAAGCTACGTTAGGTAGCTTCATTAACTCCCGCACTTCTTTGATAGTAAAGGATGCCTAAGCAAACGGCCAGTCAGTCACGGCGCTCAACTCACAAGTTGATGCACAATCGCTCACCTGCATGGGGCCTCTTCTACCAACAACATGAACCCTCTTGACCCGACTCCTCGCCAATTCAGCTAGAGCGTGTTCGGATATATCAGTCTTCTTGAGCGTGTCAATATCCTCCAGAAGCATCCTAGCCACGTCCAGCGCGACGTTACCCTGACCAATAATGACAGCCTCCTCAGTCTTGTCCAAATTTGGCTGCAGGGCTGCACAGTCAGGGAGGCCGTTGTACCAGCCCACAAACTGACGAGCAGAGTAGATGCCGCTCAATGTCGATTCGCCAGGAATGCCCAACCTCTTGTCCTGCGAAGCGCCGTACGCGAGGAGTATGGAGTCATAGTGGCGCATCAACGTCTGGAACTCCACCGTGCAGTGCTCGGTGCCGTGGCCGGGGCTTCCTACGGAAGTGTTGCCAATGAAGGTGAAGTTGGGCGACGATGCAACCTCCTCGAACTTATCCTGGCAGTTCTGTTTCGTCGAAGCTTTGAGCTTCCGTTCATGGTTTCATGTAGTATGGAGTCTTGCTCACCTTGACCTCTGGATGATCGGGAGCAACTCCGTAGCGAACCAGTCCGAATGGTACAGGCAGAGATTCGTACATGTCGACCCGGGCCTGCGGGATCTTGCTCATGACTCGATAAGCCGTATAGAATCCGGCCGGGCCGGACCCGACCACGGCCATGCGGAATGGGGCATCCGGAGAACGTGCGAGTTGGGCGCTTGATGTTGACAGGCAATGAGAACGGCAACGACGGATGAAATGCTGGCCCAGCCGACGAGGCTGGTGCCTTGTCCATATCGATAGCATTGTCACGACGACCGAGTCCTATGACTCAATATCATGATCAAAGAGAAGAGTCACAAAATATTAGAAAACGGCCCCCACAGAAGCAGAAGATGAAGACTCGCTGCTCCGACCGGGATCCGTAAGCCCGTCGGACCCGGATTTCCATCCGTCACCGTGCGTTACCGTAGCAACCGGCGCTGTCCTTGCCCACAACAATCCCTCCTCCTCCCCACACAAGCTTCGGCACCTCCAGCTCCCAGCGCGCACCAGCAACAAGGGAGCCCCTCGCACAGCCGCATATCCCATCTTCCTTCCAGATCAGGCGCTCATTCCCCTCCTTTCCCTCTTTAGTCTTGCGGCCGTCGCATTCCATTCATTCCCGCACAGGTTAACGCTCATTAAACCTGCGCCTAGCTTACATACACACGCCCTTCGTCTTTGGATCGCGCGAGAAGGAGGAAGAGCATAGATCTTCGACCGCTACGATGGCTGGTGCACCGAGGCCGTACATGTACGGCGCAGAGTTTAGGGACGATGCGCGGTTTCCCGAGACCAACTTCGATCCGAAAGCTGTGACGAGGCAGAGCTGGGAGCCGAAGCCTAGGAAGCCCAAGCAGGAAGGGCCACTGCTATCTGTCAATCGCCATCCCGAGTAAGTCACGATCATCCGTTGAATGACTCTGTGTGTCTCTCGTTTTGCTGATCGCATTTGCTGTGCGCCAGCGCGCATGCGCTTCTCAACTACCGCTCCAAGCAACATCCTTCTCTAGGCCGCCGAACCAAAGCCTCTATCAAATGGCTCCGTCGCGCGCAGCTCGTCTTGCGCCTCCTCCAACTCAACGCGGCCCTAGGACTTCTGACGCTGATGATTCTCATCACGAACGTAGAACCAGTCACGCATTGGATTCTCAGAATCGTCGTAAGTTGCCGCTGCGCAACCTGCGCAAGCCGTTCCGACACTGACTTGCTGCGTTAGCCTGGCGTCGTTGCCATTCTCTGCCTCTATGCCATCTACCATCACTCGCGAGACGCTGCCGGCCGTTCACCTGCCTCCACCGCTGCTTACCAGCTCTTCGCTGGACTCTCCGACCTAGCAGTGATGGGCTTTTATGCCTTCGGGGCTGTTAGGGCCTATCAGGGCTCCGAGCCATGGGGGACTCTACTCAGCGACCAAGACCTCGTGGCTACGTTCGTCCCAGCCGTGTACTACACCTACATCGGAGGCGGTGGCGTGCACTTGATTTCTCTCAGCATCTCCCTGTGGCTAAGCTGGGCCTTCCGACAAATCACGCTCTTGCCCCCAGACATGAATCCTCTTGAGGACCATCTCACCGCGCGACCGTTGCACAAGAGGAAGAAGTCATCTGTTACAACCTTCAGCACCTTCCAGACCGAGAGACGCGACTCCGTTGCGCACAGCTACCAACCAAGAGATTCTCTGCTGGACATTTCCTCACCGCAGTCTGGGCCCACGGTTCCCTTCATGCATACACGGACCCAATCCCGCGACTCCATTGGTAGCAGAAACTCGCAAGTCAACCTGCCTACTCGTCAATATCAGATCATGCCCAGCAACTCTCCACGGAACTCAACCCTATCTCTCGAGTCGAAGCGCGCATCCGTCCCACGATCAACCTATCGAGGGTCCTATGCCGAGGTTCCCCTTGACGAGCCAACGTTCGCACACTCTCAGGTCAACTCCCCAGACGCTGGGCAGCAGCGCACAGGCAAGTTCACCGAAACGTGGAAACCCACCGATTCCCTCATCTCCAGAACAAACCAACGGAACCGTGAGATTGCCGCGGCCAAGACTGGGACTCATGCTCGAGCAACAAAGTCCTACTCAGCCCTATCGCAGCGGTACAACCTGGAAGACTCCGACTCCGACTACGATGGGGAGAATGATCTGGGCCAGAATTCGCTTGAGAATGATTCCCAGGACAATATGCACCCCAACCCTCTTCGGTCAAACCCAGCAAAGAGATCCACCATGCCATACATCAAGACGCCCTTCCGCCCCCTGACCAGCACCTCCTTGACAGAGATTAATCCCAACCAGCGACGTGTGAGCGCCAGCAGAGACATCGCGGACGAGAAACCTGGCTTCAACTTTGGGCTTGCCGAGCGTCGCGACAACAATGCCTATGCGGCCCCGGCGGATCAGTTCTATTCTCGGCCGTACAGAGAACTCAAGCCGGCGACCCCTCCCGTCATCATCGGCAATAATCGCAAGGTGTCTGGAAATGATTACAATACCTCGCGCGCTTCCAGACCATACGAGCGTCGCAACGTTAGCGGTAAACAGATGGAGGAGGGCCGTGGAGGAGCCAGAGCTTCATACTACGGGTATCCTGAAGGACGTAGCTGACGAGCTCGCTTCTTTTTCATGTTGTATATGGTATTCTTTGACTGTCTGAAATGGCGTATGGTTATGTACGGTGCATGTATTCAAAACCACGGCTGGGCTGGTATTTCTGCGGCGTTAGGCACATCCGATCTCGATAATAAATGCGTTTTCAAGTACAATCACACCCCTTGCAATGCCGCTGTGCAGTAGGGTTGGCAACCTAGAT
>KL661951.1:0-37383 GCA_000732775.1 Stachybotrys chlorohalonatus IBT 40285
CCCTCTAGCGAACCCCTCGGTCGACGGTTCGAAGACATCATGGCGGCTTTCCCTGTGGTGTCGCGCCAGCAGGGCGCCGGCGATGGCCCGACTGAGTCACGAGCCGACGATGTGCTCATTATCCTCATCACTATGCAGGTGTTTTCCACAGTTGTGCTGCTGATGCGGTTATGCACGAGATTTGCTGTTCAGCACTTGAGGCTGGGCGCCGACGACTGGACCATCATCGTCTCGTGGTTGTTCCTCGTGGCGTACACTGTCAATGTTTGCATGCGTATGCTCTGACTGGCTCTAGACTGGCGAAGAAGATGCTGACATGTTGTATAGAAACCGAATATGGTCTCGGTCGGCATCTGGCTGACTTGCCGCCGGACACCAACCACGCTGCGTCGCTGGAGCTCTTCTTCTATGGCGAAGCCCTCTACTACATCACTGTGTCGATGACCAAGGTCTCGATCCTCTGTCTGTATCTGAAGCTGTTTCCGCAACGCACCTACCGCCTCTTCACCTGGACCATGATGGGCTTCGTCCTTGGTACCGGTCTTGGATGCACAATTGCCGGTATTTTCCAGTGCGATCCCATTTACCGAGCTTGGGAGACCCAGGTGCCGGGAACCTGCTTCAACCAGGTCGCCCTCTTCCTTGCCAACGCTGGCCTCAACATCCTGCAGGACGTCATCATCTACATCCTGCCTGCGCCTATGCTCTGGAAGGTTCAGCTGCCGTTGAAACAGCGTATCGCTTTGATTTTCGTTTTTGTGGTTGGAGGATTCGTCGTGGTGACCGGAATAATCCGCTTGGATTCCTTGCGTCTTGCTTCCGTTTCCGCTGACCCGACCTGTAAGTCCTATTGACGCAGCGATTACTTGCCTCTCTAACCGAGAAACAGGGGACAACTACGGGTCCGCCATCTGGTCCAGTATCGAAGCCAACTTCGGCGTCATCTGCGCCAGTCTCGTCCACTTCAAGCCCCTTATCGCCCGCTTCGCTCCGTCCATGCTCGGCATGTCACGCTCGACCAAGGGAAGCAACATGCTACGACTCGGCGACGAACCCAGCACGGGCGCCAAGGGCAGTCTGCAAACGTTCGGCGCACGTCAAGGAAACAAGCCCTTTGGTATTCTCACAGAGATGGAACTCGAGGACAACGTTGCGCAGAGCCAGGCGGAGCTCGTCTCACCCAGCCATGGCACCGCCACCACAACAGTGTCGCACAATCAGGAGTCGCCTTTCAGGGACGAGGCGGACCGGCCTGGCGTCATTCACACTACGAAACATTTCAGCGTGTCCTACAAGGACGCCATCTAGGAGAGACACGATTGGGAATTGCTTGAGCGGGGAGTTTCATCAGGGCACGTAAGGTCGGTCGCTACCTTGTACAAAAAATAGTAAAATGTAAAACGTATAAAAGCAGTAATGGAACTATCATTGTCTAGCTCATCTCGACGGAATTTTCACTCGCGCCGAAACCGAGCCAAACACTCCACAACTCGGTCTTGTTATGGAACCAGATATCTTGTGCATATCCACATCTGCCGGAGAAGAGCCCGCAAAGAGGGACCTTTGGGTGACCCAGTTGCACCATGTCTGCGATGTCAGAGATAACTGGGAGTATGTCTACCCGGCAATTTGGTAGACCGATCCTCGACATCCACAACAGTTCCACAACGCATCTGTTCGCCGCGTCATCATGCTTCCTCTCGCCTTATTTTCAGGTTGGCATGGCTGGCTTCTATTCTAGTATCATGGAAACCATGATGAGGCGTATGTGCCCCATTCTTCAAAGAACGATTCCGTAAAACCTCGCACAGCCTCGCTAGGTCAATTGTAAAGTATTGTGTTTCTACAGTACCCAATCATAGTCCTGCTCATTGGCCTTCCGTACCCAACGATGTCATTTCTACTAGTAGGGCCACTAGTATACAAGTTCTGCTGCGGCCGCGGTATTTATTTGTTGACTGAGAGCATCCTAGTGGTACAACCATGTTGTTATTGTTGTAGCCGCACTGTTGACCATAATTCAAACATAGTAGAATGGAGTCATGAAAAGCGGCAACAAAATCTACATCGTGCCCAATGCGGCATGGCCTCTCAATTAGCCGAGACAATCTTCAGTGGAGATGAGGGTACTCAAGGTGTGTCTATCTCGCATGGACATATCATTAAAGGCTGGGTAGTCCGTACTCGTCTTCTCTATTCCATACCCCTGGCCTCATGCAAGGGGCGCCCACTTCGAAAGTTCGCCTAGCGGAACCGTACCCAGACGTAGGCGCTACCATCCTTCGCGTCGGGCCTCCACGCACGATCCCGACCGAGGGCTCCTCCTCCTCCTGATCCAAGCAAGGGTGACCCTGCACGCTTCGCTCCACTGGCTGCAGAGAACCACGTCGACCCTGACCGACAAGCTTCAGGGAAGCTACGAATACACGGGAGAGTAGTTCATGGGTCGTTCTCGAGAAGGCTATGCACATTTGGACCACTCATTGATCCTATCACCAACCTCGGAAATGTTCCGTACAACTGACAGTTCATTAATAAAGCTTGGCGTTGAAATCATCCCAAGTGATACACGTGGGACGATACCCAAGCTGCGGCAGCCATGTGATTGCCAACAGATGAAATTGACAGCGGGGAACTGGTGGAGGTGCCGCTTCCTCTGGGCCGGCCGGCCCCCGACGCTCCTGCGGTCTCGGGCTGGGAATTGCCCCCGACCACATATACCGGCCGTAGATCTTATAGCCTCCACAAAGGATCTTGGAGCAATCTCTCCAGCCCGATGGGTGTCAAGGCTGGCTTGGCTGGGTTCGCCTCAAAATTCCAGACATCGACAGAGGAATGCATGGATGTTTCTAGCGTTGAAGTTGCAGATTGTGGAGGAAAACTTCCTCAGCAAAGACACTCCTGCCCAGGATTTGACGGCTGACCAGGGTTTCATGAACCACGATGATCAAGCGCCATTGTTATCTGACCGTGACGTTAAGTAATGGGCATGCCCCGGCTTGGTTGAATGCAGGGATGACCTCAAGATGGCTCAGCTCCTGCCAATGTAACCGGCGTTCAGAAGGGGCTGGACTAAGCCACTTGAACGATAGCCCGGTTTTCGCCATGGATGAGTTTAGGCCAAAAAGCCCCTCAGTCCGACTGCCGGTACTGTTCGAAATATCAATCAAAGACGATACAGGGGTGTTCCATTTAGATACGTTTGGCGACGAACGGCTTGCCAAAGCAGTCCAAGACTGAACTTTGAATTTTCAGCTGAGGATCGACACCGATAAGAAGTAGACGACATCGGTGCCGATGGAATCGATCGGACTATTCGAAGTGGAGCAAGCAGCTCCGTCACTGATAGCTATTACGGAAGACTCGAAAGGAGCCCGAAAGGTCATCAATTCGTAGAATACATTGCTGCATACGGTTGGGACTTGAGGGACGGCACGACACAGGAGACTTTGAAAATACCAATCTACGTACATCATAGGCATGGATCGATCCCAACAAAACAAAGGGTACCCCCTATATTTGAAAGAATAATTCAATGCTACCTTTAATCAATCAGCATAAATCCTACCCCATTAGTTAGCAGAACTTGGCGGTTATGGACATAGAGACGCTGAGCCAATTCGGAAGACTTTCTTGATTTTGAAGAGGCCAAATCGCTCGGCACGTGATATCCCAACGACGAGACGTTCCCGATGAAAAATGTTGAATTGCTGCACTTTCTCGCCACCGACTGCAAGACCGAAGCCATGGGGTATCTTGAATATTGGGGCTCAGATGTTATTATCAAGAACACCAGTGGCTGTGCAACCTTGATGTGCGTTCTAGTCCCGATTAACCGTATGCTGGACAGGGATACAGACATTGGAGTCGTCAGCGCTGCCCAAAAGGGGCTACGCCTGCCATGACGCCAATCCCAGTATTACGACAAATGAACGTCTGCTGCAATTTGGTGGCTTGGCATTTCAGTACAAGCACCACATGCGCTATGAGACATGGGAGTTCTTCCACCTAAGTTGCATATTGTCTCAACTTTGAAGCCAGTGTGTTGAACTGCCTCCAATTGCCAGGCGAGGCTTCCCCTCGTTGCAAGATGCGTTGTATTCACCGGTTCCAAATCACCGTAATCGAGTGTGCCGGCCGAGAATTTTGGGCTTAGTCTTCCACTTTAATACTGCGCGGCTGAAAGAGCGGGAGTTGATGTCCTCGAAGCGTACGTAGCCCATTGAGTAATATTGCGTCGCTCAATGCCGAACATGTAGGTGCACCTCGGACAGCTGCCGATCGAGCATCGTTGAAGGTAGTGGTTGTTATGTAAAGAATGAGAGTGCTATTATGAATTTTTGTGTTGTTATTGTCTATCCTCTGGTATATGCCGGGGCAGGGACTGAAGTGGCATGATTGTTTTGATATTCCACGTGGTTGTGGGCGATTCCTGATGTTGTCAGACAAGCTGGTGACAATAGGTAGACAATGTTGCAAGGATGTCTTCTCAACAGCCCCATCACCGTTTGGCCTTGAACAAGAAGACCGACCGGCGCTGAAAAACTGGTCAATAACCCGAACTGTCTAATGTAGTGAGTGCTGCACGAAAATAATGGTGTGCTGGGCTGCATTTTGCCGTGCTCATGCAAATTGTTCGTCTCATCTTTCCTTCGAGGGGGAACCACCTCATGTAGACTCATCTTGAGCTTGCAACATTCTCCATACATGCATCGTCACAATCCACAACGGTCAGAATTACTCCACGGATCCTCTGTCTGCCACAAAATTCGTCATCACTATGTTTGGCGTTACCTCATTGTCGTACCGCTCAGTAGACAAGCCGTTAAAGGTGCCGGCTACCCGTGCGGCCCTGACCGACCCTACAAAAAACGGCGCGTGCTGTCCGAAAGAAACGCTCCAGGGTAGTTATGGAGAGTAGTACATATTGTAAAAGTCATACCTCAGATGACAAGCTGAAGCTGTTCAGAATACTGCCACACGTCGAGTGTATCGCCCAATGATGTTTGCTGGTCCAATCGCAATGCTAAAGCAGCGACAAGTGGGCTTTGTACGACGACAAGGACATGTTAAAGCTGGGAAATGACTTGGGAAAAGATCTCGGTCTCTGAGGCTTCTTGATCTGGGCTTTGGCCCAGGAGGACGTCGATCGCTGGACAAACTGCCGCTGGTACGGCAACACGTCTAGCTCTCCTTTTATTGCCGCTGTCTCGACATAAAATATATGCAGCTTACAGATAGCTGCTTTGGTGGTGGTGAAACCTGCGGTACCAAGCTGTCTCGTGTGCGCACCTTTTGCTGGGAGTCCTCAGGGGATCCCCTCTCCCTGCCCGTGCCCGTGGAGAATCTATTCAAGATTTCACTCCAATGTCACAGCGTCAACGGCTTTAGCTTTGAAACGGATGCGCTCTCGCTGAGCGACTATAATCCCAACGAAATTGCTTTCCAGTTTCAATATCCATGCCTCGCCGAAGAGCTGCAGGTGTCGATCGATAAGCGCAATGGCTCCCACTGGAACATCTTTACTGCAATGACTCTGTCACCGAGCGAGAGCACACCTGAGCAAGGTCTGCACCAAGTTCACAGCGGAAAGCCACTCCTGAAAGACTGGTCTCGGTCAAGGCATCCCTGGCACTATCCTGCATATGCCGCCCAGCCGCGGCCCCGGCAAATGCGCTGTCGCTAAGGGTTGCCCCCCTCGATGTAAGCGAGAGCAATCTCACCATCTAAAACAACGGCGGGATCACAGACGTCACGATTCTCGAGGCCGTCGCCAAGGCCTTATACGAAAGGTGAAGCACTATTCTTGACATTCCCATCTCAGGCGCCCCATTCAAGGTTCCAGGTATTTTCACCATTGGTCCGCAGCTCACGATTGAGGGAAGCATTGATACCTCCCTCATCGTGGCAGGCGGTACCATTGAGACCAAGCTCAAGATTGCCAGGTGGGGAGATTGCTCCTGGGAGAGATCCGGGTCATCCTTGATAACATTTATTTTTCTCCTCAGGTTCGCCTGATCGTGCCGGTCGAAAACAGTGACACGTACAAGCCCAAGGAGATTGGCAACGGTGATACCAGCCTCAACCAGACCAGCGAATCTTGGGATGTCAGTTTCGGCGACAGGTGGGAGGTCGATCCGGCTGTGGCTGTGATTGTCGGCGAGGCAAGCGTCATGCAGTTCTCCAGCGACCTTGACGAGCTGTGGAGAGCGATTTTGATCATCCGGATCCCCATGAGCACGCCCCCTGAACACGCCCGCTAAAGACAAAGACTGGGACACCAACATCAGCATCATCAGCACCAACGTGGGGATTACTAGTCTCCTGCCCCGGCCTGCAGGCGGGCGATCCGTGCTCGAGTCGATGCGCCATGAAGGAAAATTTTGATGCAGAAAAAAACGATGAAGGTCATCAACGACTTCATCGGGCTTCTGAGGGAGTACTGAACTAGCGATTTCACGAAGCAGGCAAATGAGGATCAGCAGGGCGATGACAAGACCGTACTGGAGAGGATATAGGATATCAAGAGTTTGGTCAATGATATTGAGGCAATAAAAGACTTTGCGAGAGTTCAGCCTTCCTGGTGTAGTGGCCTTTTTACGGTTGAAGAGAGGGAAGGGCCCCCTTATCTTTTGGTAATTTTGTAAACGGGGGACATTGTAGACTTCGTGCAGACAATCCCAGTTTTGAGTACATCCATACAGACAGGGCGAACCCATGTGCTATTTTGATGATGATTTTCCCTCTTGTATCAGCTCTCAATCTAAGCTGTCTCAAATTTTGTGCTCCTGCGACCCTCAAGCTCAAACTCTATCCACACCTGCGTTCCCAGCTCCTCAAACAGCTTCATGACACTTTCACTTGGCCTCCGATGATCTACTTGCCATTGGACAAATCCTTGCCCTGGCGTATTGCAATCATTATGTTTCTTACTAGGACGTGCCGCACACCCCATCTATGCACGCCGTTGTCGCTGTCGTAGGGCGCCTCGTAGCGGTATTCCCCTGCCCTGTTTTCGGACGGGTACCACGACAAGTATGCATACAGCTCTGCCTCCTCCAACGCGCCCATGCTCGCCACTGCTAACGCAAATGGCGAGAGGAGCGGCTCCACCCTCTCCGCGAGCGGCTCGGTGCGGAACAGGTCTGGTGCTCTTTCCCCCCCCCTCACCACCGAGATCAGAGTCCCACTCATCGTCCATCTCTTCATTTTTTAAGTTGTCTCCTATCGGAAGGTAGTGTTCATCTTCCGAGATAACGAAGCCTCCAGGGTTGGGATCCTCGCGTCGTGGTCCGACGAAGCACCAGCTGCCGTCTGGTCGCAGCGGGTGAAACTCGACATAGAGCCGTCGCATGCGTGACCACAGCGCCAACGAAGCCCGAGGAGGGAAGAGATCCTATGTGATCAAGGCACGCAGATCGAGCTATTCTAGGTGCGTCGTCAGTGTGCGTATCCCCAGTGACAGAGGGTCCTTCTGTGCTGGGTGCACGAGATTCGGCATCTCCAACGCCTGGTCGCCATCGAAAATAAGGCTCGGCCTCCGAAACCACAGTTTGGCCTTGGTGAGGATGGCGGGAATGCGCTGACCCGGCTTCCGCTCCTCCATCGCAGCGCCAAATTTGTGACGCGCATCTCGCCAAGATCCCACCCAAGGCCGCGTGGAACGGCGCATGAGGTGACTGGGCACAGCGACGGGCAGTCGCTTCCACAGCCAGGGACATTCGATTTCTGTTGCCCAAGACAGGCGGACAAGGCATTCCAGAGGCACGCGGACAGAGATGGGTGGGACGCGACTGAAGTGGAATTCACTGTCAGAGTTATTCGCCAACGAGATGCGTAGTTTGCGTACAAACCGTAGCGTGGGGAGCGTGTCTGGGTTCTGCAACGACAAGCGACGCGAGTGGTAGAGGCGATGTTGACAGAAAAGGTATTGACCAAAGGACTGGCCTCGGATGTTGGCAATGAGGGCGATGCCGTTCTCTTAGTCAATGGGCGCCAGCTGAGATTCTAAAAGGGAGGCTGCTGGTGCAGCATGGTAGACCGCCAGCGTTTCGTACAAGGCATGGACATGAGCGGAGAAGTGTGCGCTGACGGCGGCAGTCTCTTGGGCAGTCCGAAGCGAAATTCGTTATGGTGAAGTGACTTGAAAAAGATCAAGATGATGATAATGACGTTCATGTGAAGAGGAGGAAATGTCAGACGTAAAACGGCATCTAAGTTGACATGCCCGTTGGCAGGGGCTGAAGGGCATACACTGCTAACTATGGAAATGTTTGATAGGGAAAGGGTTTCCAGTTTCCTTTGTCTTGACTTGGTACTTATTTACTATATATAAAACGCAAGAAATACCGTCTCACTAATTAAAGCTAGTAGCTCAGAGTCTGAATATGATGCATGCAGTACTAACGTAGCTCTTTTATTATTGTGATAATTCATGTCAAAACTCACCATACGTATTATTCATGTTATTAATAGCATCACCATCGTGGGTTTGCGCTGGAGACTTATTCATGGTCCGAAGCCAAGCGCTGACGGTTAAATGAGTATCTTAAGAGTCCGTGACCTGATACAAGGGATCGTCTGGACATCTGAAGAGATCCGCGCATGGACTTCTCACATCCCAGTCAAGTAAGAGTACTGCAGCACTATTCTGTATCCATATTAAGTTATGTTCGGTTTCTTTTGGCGATTTTTCTATAATCCGTCGCTTATTCCTTATTCCCACCACACCATGTCCGTTTGTCTCAGCGTGTTGGAGCCGCAGTGCACCTCGCCGGAAGACATGTGATGACTATAAAAATCATCCACAAACGTCACATTCATACCTGCACGAGCATACGCCTCTTCCACAGCCTTGGATAGAACATCAACGCCGTCGATCACCGGCCCGAACGGGTTGGGGCTGATGTAGTGGCTGCCAATGACAACGCCGTTGATGGGACCGGGAAAGAATGCTCCGACTTGGTATTCACCTTGAAGAACTGGGGGCCAGGAGTAGCTTAAGCCGTCCGAGTTGACGTACACGCCGCCGGTGGAGCGGTCCATGTACATGCCTGGGACGTGGATGACGTCCTCGCGAGCGAGGGGGATTTCGGCCAGGAGAACCTCAAGATTCCAGTCGATCCACTTCTGGGAGTATGCGTTAACGTCCATCAAAGTCTGGTTGTTGAGGACGTCAATGATGGTCATATTGAGCTTGGCAGGGGCAGTTCTGTTGAAACGGTCAAGCTGTGCCTCGGCATCAAATGAAAAGGCTGGCAAGTCGCCGTGTCCTGCATCTAGCGCCTCCTGGTAGATTCTGATGCCTTCATTCGGGCTAGCAATACCAATCGTCCAACCGAGCTCGTTGTCATACGGCAGAAACTGGATGAACTCGTCAACGTGACCCACGCGCAGCCACCCCGTCTCGAGGAACAGCGTCGACTGCACACCGTTGCTGAAGATGAGGTCGCGAACGGCCTGCGACGGGTACGTGTCATAGTGCTTGCCCTGGATCACACGGCCGGCCTTGTAGTTCACGCCGCGCTTGGTGCGATGAGGCGGGATCGTTTCGAGATTGCCGTAGCTGTTGATGGTGTGGTACCCGAATCCGCTCGCGGCAAAGCCCCAGCCCGAAGCGCCTCCTGGCTGGAAACCACCGATGCCCGGGCCGTGCATCTGTTCGAAGATCTGACGGCCTCCGGTACGAGTAGATTGGGCAGAACGCAGGAATATGCGGATGGCGATGGGGCCGTCGGGGCCGGGCATGCTGGCGTATGCTGGCTCGACGATGTCTTGCGCCCAGACGTCAGGAGATTGGTCGAAGAGCAGAAGGTCGTTCTCGATGCCGGCGATTTCTCGCGCAGCGTCCATCTGCTCAACAAAGTACTGCTGGATAGGGCGAGTCTCGTTGGCATAGGTGGTGACGAGAGTCTCAACCTGCTGCAGGTGATGGTGAGTGAGGACCGGGGCGACTTTCAACGCCACGGAGTCGCTGTGGTGGTCGTCTGAGCCTGGAGTGGGATAGACATCGAACTTGACAGTAACATGACCGTCCCAGATCTCAGACTCCTTGACGAACTCGCGTCCGTCGATACCAAGCACAAGCCCGGCAGCCAACTGCGTAGAATTGAAGTTGAACTCTTTATCAACAAGCCTCCACGAGTCGGTCGAGTTGGGCATTGCTAGATTATCCAGTACAAAGATCCTCACCCGCTCATACGCCGCCCTCGGGGTAGCATAGACGTGCGCCGTAACATTCGGCGAGATGTTACCCATGGGGACCGTCCGAATCGGAGCGATGTACTCGGGCGCTAGCAGCAGATGACCAGAGGCATCGCTGCAGAATGCCATTTCATCGTTGCTCAGGGGGATGCCGTTGAGGTCCGTGTCGCTGCAGCGGTTGTACTTGTCGCCGACGTTGGGAAGGAAGATGGCACCTCGCTTCTCCGACCAAGAAGCCTTGCCGTAGACGTCGGACTGGCCTTCGATGTCAACGAAGCCATCGCGGTTGGTGTCGGCGCGGATGTCTGGTTGGAGACAAGCGGCCTGAACAGCAAGACCAACGTAAAGGGTCAGGCTAAGGGGACGAAGGATTGAAGTCGACTTCATCTTGATGGATGGGCAAGTCCGGAAGCTCGCAGTTAAGCACTTGTCACTGGCTCTGGCTACAGGCACTCGTGAAAACCAGCTTCCGATATTATGCCTCGCTGCTGGCTTTTATACTTAGTTTCATGAAGATCCTAAGCCTGATTTCTATTTGTCATCTCTGAAGTATGCCAATGTTGGACTCAAGGTGGAGTGCACTGTCATAACTTTGCAAAGGATCCTAGCATCGGGGAGATTCATGTCGTCTGATCAAGTCTATCAAAATCGCAAGATACTACAAGAGTGTTCCAATATATGACCACAATCTCTGACAATAAGAATGAACTTGAAAGAAGCGGGTGGGGACATACCCGATAAGAATGCTACGATGCAGTAACAGGGACCTTTGAAGCCGATCCACGATGGAAGTGTAGCAAACGCATGTTTTTCTAGGAGGGGAAGCTGCCAAGCCAGATCCTCCTTCATGGTTCGTCTGTTCGGGCGATCCTTCGGGCAAGATATGCTTATCGTGGAAATTGGCAACTAATTGACGGGAGTCTTGGCCGTGTTATTTCCATGACTGTCAGATGCCATTGATTCCTTCTTCTTTCCTCAGTACCCCAACAGTGTATAATTGGTCCGCAGTTGTCCGGGGGGAGTGAGAATCTGTCTGGGTCATATACTATGAAGAGTTGCCGAATGCGGCGTGAGGTTTCCAATAAACTTGCCGGCCAAAATGTTCCGCCAGATGGCCTCCGCCAAGCGTCGGCGGTGTCGAACCCCACTGATAAGCAAAAGGCGAAGCACGCCAGTTCTCCGAAAGACCCGGATGTATGGCCGTGTGGGCTTGACTCCGCGTTCGGTTGCCGGTTGCATGTCGATAAGGCCATGCTGCATGTCTGCTAGATGTGGTCGTCGCCCGTTGCTGCTAGGACGACCACAAGGGTTACCTGCCACCTGCTGACTGCCAAGGGTCGGTAGTCTGTTGACGTTATTTCCAAGAAGCTTTCTATCGAAATTTGGATGTAACTATAATGCATTTGGAAAACAGTAGTGCAAGAGCGAATAATGTAACTCAGGATATCAACTGCTCAGTTGTCACAGAGCGCCATGTCCAGAACGGGTGTCTGGGTTCCCTTTCCTTCTTTGTCCCTTCCACTCTAAACCTTCGCCTCTTATAAGAATCATCCCGTAAGAAACCCCCCCGACGGTCGACAGTACCCTAAAGCCAGGTACTCCCCAACCTCAATTTTTTACGAGTTCTTCACAGAGGGGAATACTCAGCAATCATAGGCTTTCTTCTATGGTTGCCAGCTCTTCTTAGGCTCCGTCTCTGAAAACGTGTCGACATGATCGCCGATAAGACAATATCCATCTTCAGTACTGAGAGGTTCAATGAGTTTGGAGTAGATGGCAGATTTCACCAAATTGCTCCTGAGACAGTGAATCTCGAGCAGTTCCATTTGAGCCAATCCTCCTTTGCGCATACCCCCAGTCCGTCAACCGGCATACTCCTATATGCACATAATGGTAGTCGCATCGCCTAACAACAGAAGAGACATCTGACTCTTTGAGCCAGTATATGATATGACATTGGAACATGTCCATTTTGCGAACACCTTTTGCAATTGGTGCATTCTTAATTCAACCTTACAGCATATCGTGCTCATACATAATGTACATTTAAAGAGGAAAAGACTCTCTTCAGCTCATTGCTTCATAATCTTGCTTGGCAGTCTTGCCAGGTTGTACTTGACAATGAAAACGTGGAAGGGCCCGATGACTGCCAAATAAGCCCTTCCTAACCATCCATGACAATGGACCACTGTCGTGGAGACTAACTCTTTCTCCTTCTCATCGTCCTTGTTAACCGTTGATTTTGGTAATTCAACATCTCGTATCAGAATGGAAATGGAGAAGTTGAGGTGGCTATCGTCCTCGCCAAGAATAATCTCCTTGTCGGTCGATGATATGACAGGAAACACAGAGACAGTATCCATGCCTCGCTTCGCTGCTTCGGCTTGTATTTTCGTAGAGCGTTTTACGCCGAAAATGGACATGATGTGATCTCGAATCCACATCAGCAGCGAAAACCAGGCTGGCGGGTTGTCGAAGAAAGCCCTGGCTACAGCCTTGGGCTTATATGTCGTGGCCTGCTGCCTTGGAAGAGTCACGGCAAAAGCGTCGATGAAGTAGGCTGATTTGTACAGAGGCTGTAATATGCTTTCACTAGGAAACGGAACCTTTCGCACTGGTGCTGTCGCCATCGGAGAGGAGGTGGTATGCAATGAGTGTGGAGCTAGAAGAGAGGAAACAGAAATATACTGGTGCAATAGCGGACGTGCCGCATCGGAACGAATCACGCTTGAATGAACTGTCGAAAATCTCATGAGTAGCCGTAGCTAAAAGCCCTGGTGTCGAGGGCGTCTCGTGAAATGATTGATGCAGCAGTGGCTGGTAATGAGCGAGCTCTGGATTCGGAAGCCCGGGACATTACGATTTGTGGGTAGAGCAGCCGTTCAATTAGTAGCGCTCTATCAAGAAACTGTAGCAGATGATCGACGGAGAACCTTTGATAGCTCTATAAGAAATCCGGTATTTATAGCGGACTTGGTGCTGCTTGTCGCGTTGAAAAGAAGCTGCTTTATAAGCCTACCTCTCATTGCCTTATTAGCGGAATGCCGAGCGTCCCTGGCCCATTTTGATAGGTTCCAAGTACGGCTGCTCGCGTGGTGCGGCGGCCGCCCCTTCTCCTCCGGACGGTCAGCAGGTCGAAGGTGTAGGGGTTTTGATCCTAAACTTCCCGAAAGTTCGCGCTCACCACAACAAGGACCTTCAGCTTGCTATTTCCCGCACCGAATAGTACTTAACCTTAGCCTGATGGTGAGAAGTATATGTTGAGCAGAAGAATATTTTCAATTTCAGTTTCCAATTTGAAGAAGAGCAAGGATTGAAATACATCTTGCATAACATTTGGCTAAAAGGTGGCTGTGCACCCGTCAGAGTCAAAGCGATGTAGACTATGTCATAAATCCGCCTTCGGAAGCTTCCGGGATTAAACATCCCGACTTTGCATGCGAGAACATTTACCCTAAGCAGACGATTATACCGGAACTGGTGACGTGCAAGTCACTATGAACTTTCGGGGGCTCGATAGCCTGTGAGTGTTCGTGTAGCTGCTCGTGTGCAGGAAGGCAACTGGGGGTGGCAGATTATAGCGGAGAAAAGGCGGAGGGAACAATTGTTGAGTTTTGTAGCATTCCAATATTCCTGGCTTCAATCCAAACGGCTTACCGCCATTAGTATAGCATAAACGTGGTTATCAGAAGAAGATCGCGGCGAAGAAAATGTAGAGTGCAGGTGAAAGCCTCAAATCGTTTCGTTGGGTCATTGGTCAGTCTCTATCAACTGGAGGATGACAAGACGTTTCACACCCCTCACGACATTAGTGGCTACCACTCACCTATGGACACGTTGATCTGACATATGCAGCTAGACACAAATCAAGGCACAAGAATCCGAAATAGCTGACTTGCGTGCAGCCGAGCTAAATGTTGCATCAACCACATGAGCGCCCTTTGCCCAGTTCCTACAATGCAACCTCAAGAGGATGATTGATGCTCTTATTTAAATAGCACCCAGTTTGCTGATTTGGCAGATACCACTAATTTCATTCAACGTATACTGCAGCTGGCAATTTCTTGGCCAGCTAGCGCAAGCGCCAAGAGATTCGGATTCTCAACATGCCTTTCAACGACGAGGCCGAAGCACGGGACTTTCACAAAGAGGATATAGAGAACATACCAAGCTATACAACTATCATTACGCACCTTGCGTATTGCCAGACGTAGGCACGCCAAGCCGCTCTGTGATTGAGGATGATGACATCAAAGATTAAATACCGTCTAAGCAAGTCAGGGAAACAATTCTATGACTCCGCCTCTACAAAGGCACTAATTTTCGAAAGCGAGCATTGATCGATCGACTTAAGCGAGATGTTTTACGGTTGATGTTGATTATCATATGGTTTGGTGCAATATACGACGAGGAGTAAATTCAGGGTTCGAAGCGAATGGCTGACCAGGCGATAATATGCAGCAGTTCTCTGAATGGTGGTCTTACGATGATACCTTAGATGAAATTGAAGAATCTGGGGTTTTCAACGTTCTATGCAGTCACGAACATAATCTATCGTGAAACAAAGAAAATGCGCGACTGGACGTGTTTAAACACGCAGGAACAGCATACACTTAGCCTGACCTGTGAATAATATTTCTAAGCGAGCTTGAGAGGCAAGCGCATATGCAAGACCAATAAAGCTTCAGGGAGATTGGAGCGGGATCTGATAAAAGTGTAGGTAGCCTTTGTAGATGAAAGTGGTCTTGATCGTGCTACACAGAACCTAGGCCGGCGCCTACACAATGATTTAGAAAGTTGGCCAAGGTAGATGCATGATGATCTCGGTTCTTTTATAATATTTTTTTTAAAACTTGGGTAATCTTTATCAAAAGGTTTAATACAATCCTAAATTGAAGTGTCTGTTTTGATTGTAAAGTGCAGCTTAAACAGGATTTCTCGTTCCTGCCTCGTGGCTGGTCAAGCAACATGAATCCATGACTCCTCCGCAAGAGCAGGTAACGAACGCGTATCATTATCAAGTTCAACAGTTTTGGTGCCCTTTTCATGTCCCATGCTGGTATTGGGATTGACTTCGTCATCGGATTCTTCGTCATCGTCGTCCCCGAAAGCCAGGTGGTGAGCCTTTGCCCTTTTGGGACGGCCGACTCGGGGCGTACTTTTGATGAAGCTTCCTGATCCAGATACCTTGTACGATAACTTGACAGTTGAATAGGAAACAGCAAATATCTCCTCCCCCGTCGCGCTCGTGGTGCGGCTCTCCTCGGTCGAAGTCGACCACTCAGGGTTGATGCCCGTATCGGCTAGACCAGACAGAGGAACGGAAGCAATTACAGATAGGGGGATGTTGATATTGAAGCCTTTGGTCGTTCCTTGCTTTGTTGTCGCTACCCAGTTGCTATCAACTGCGGTGAGGAAGCCAGTGATCAGATAGGCATTGTGAGGCCAAATCTCGTCGAGCAGGGTATGCACATCCCTCGCATATGCCTCGTTCTTCATAAGCTCTGCAAAGAAATATTCAGGGTTCGGCAGGGTATAACGCCGCACGCATGGGCTCCTGAGCGTCCTAGTTTCTTCATTGCTGTGGCTAAAGTTGAGACCGAGCAGAGCCGTGAGTTGAAGGGACATGCCCCTCTCACTCGCAACACTCAGAGAGTGCTCGTCAATTGTGGACAAGGAGGGCTCTGGGAGAATAGAAGGGATAATGTCATTGCTATTGTGGCTCGGCGACCCAGGTATTGAGAAGGGTGCGAACTTCATCGCAGGCGACGTTATAGAGGTCACGACCCGACATAAGAAACTCCCAGTCTCAGAGGCCGAGATAGGCTCTTGAAGGAGGAAATATCTCCGATCGGCCATGAGGCGCAATGAACAAAGAAACGATTTCCGGTTTACTGACAATTGGTACTTTACGACGGATCAAAACCAAGGTCCAATGCGATACTTCACGGATGAAGAATCGGATGTCAGAAGACGTCCAGGCTCGCTAGGATTGCAAAGGGGGTGGCGGTGCATCTATTTATTGGCAGGGGTGAACCAACAATATCTCCGTTTTGGGAACAAGCGAGTGATTGCTGGGACTGCAAATGGATAATAGGGGAGGTACATCATTGCCCAAGGTGATGAAAAGAGCTGCTGGCCCCCCCACTCGCGTTTTCTTCTGTTCATGGTATCTGGCATAGAGTAATGGGTCAAGCTCACGACAAATGCTTTAAAAGCACTTGAATACCAATCAAATATTGCTTTTTCATATTATCAATCGTTGTCTCCCCTGGATCACCTCGACTCGTGCCAACGGTAACAGAATCATGCCAGAGGCCAAAGATGTACGCGTGTCGCTTCAAATCATGTCACGGAAGACCCGTGATGGATGGGTTGTTGACGTATCTGGAGACGGCACGGAAGATTTACGCAACATCCCGCTCCAGGATCCTCTTGACTCGGCTCAAAGGTCAACTTGTCGATGGTACCTTGAACAATATGTTCAGCGTTACCCGTTTTCGCTAGACAAGGCCCGCGAGGCCGAGCTTTTGTTGGCAGATTATGCGAACAATTTGTTGCGTCAACTGCCCTTGAGATCCTTGCTTCGACCTCAGCTGCGAGCCGCCTCATACGACTTGAACATCTATTCGATCCACATATATATCTATGATAACGGAACTGAGGTCCACGAGCATTCTCAAGAATCAGTTCATCGTCTGTTTTGGGAGACCCTAGAAGACTCGGAGCTTTGGGACCACCCACGGTGGAACGTGGTCGTTCAAAGAAGCATGCTGCGACTTCCCATTGACTTGCCGTATGTCGCTCGCTTACCTTGGCCATCCAGTATGCCTACCCAGCCAAGCGTCTGCCTCAACATACTATTAGTGATTGGGCGGGACACGTCGCGGGACCCATCCTCGTATGAGGACATTGATCCGTTCCTCGCCACGGATGTTCTTGTCAAGGTTCAACGACATCACCAGAGCTTGCGGAGTCGAAGCAAGCTAAACATCGAGATCGCACGGCCGGGCACCTTGACCGCATTGGAGCAGCACCTTGAAAGGGCAGAAGCCGTTCATGGACCAGGATACTTCCATATTGTTCACTTCGACATGCACGGAAAAGCAGGCAAGGTCGGTCCATACGCGGATAGCGCTGAGAAGTCTGGGTATCTCTATTTCTCGAACCCAAATTCCGACACGACCGTCCCGATACCCGCAACAAGCGTACAAGCCATTCTCAAGAGACACAGCGTCCGCTTCGCAGTACTCAACTCTTGTGAATCGGCAAGCGCTAGTTTTGGTGACAACGCCAATATCGCAAGCGGGTTTGTTAAGAATGGCGTTCTCGGCGTCCTGGGTATGTCGTTCAAAGTAGGCTCTGCTACAGCCGCGATTTTCCTTGAGAACTTCTATCGAAGCTTTCTGGTCGATGGTCAGTCCTTTTCTGCTTCTGCAGCGGCTGGGCGCGCAGCTCTGCGCAGAGACACCTCGCGGCCAGCTAGATATGGCCTGCAACGAGGCGTAGATGACAGCTTCGTGGCCGTGGCATATGGGCCCACCCTCGAGTTGTTGCTGGCTCATCCAGCCTCTCATACGAACTGGCGCCCCTTACCGTCTAGCTCCGAAGCCTCTTGCGGATCAAAATCAGACAATCAACCGTTCGTTGGTCGTGAGTTCGACCTGTTGAGGATCGAAAAAGAGCTCGTGCAAAAGCAGTGCTTATACGTCTACGGGATGGCAGGAGTTGGGAAATCCTCCTTTATGGCTTACGCAACCTCGCTCTGGAGGCTTAGCAGCTTCGTGGATGCAGTTGTTCATATCGATTTAAATCAGGATCCTGTTCTTTGCAGCGAGGATCTATCTACCACCTTGGTTTGTCAACTACTATCGCAAGTGAGCTTTCCGAAGCACCAGAACCGTTTGTGGTCTCTCTCAGCCTTTTCAATTCGTTCCTACGATAAAGACCTCATCGCCTCTATCCTGGCCGACATTTTATCCTCCATTAATGCCGTCATTGTGCTGGACGGACTTCACACCTTCCTGTCAAACCAGCATCGGTACTTCGTACCAGGAGCATTAGACGGGTCAGATCGCCAGGAGCTACTGAATGCCATCAATTCCCTATTCTACCTGGCCAAAGATATAAATAGGATCAAGAAACTTTACCTCATACTGGCTGGCAGGCGAAGCGATCCACTCTGGCTTGCCCAGCTGTCTGATGGTCAAGACAAACCGCCCTGCTATGAGCTAGGAGGTTTAAGCCTGCCGAATGCTATTGAAGTCTCGCATCGTTTACTTCAATCCTTGGGTGTCAACACCAAAGAATGGACTCGGATGGATGCAGCCTGCTTAGATGTCATTATCGAATTACTTCAAGGGAATCCTGCTGCTTTGCTGGCGATTCTTCCTCTGCAAAAATCAGCCAATATCTCGTGGCAAAACTTTTATCACTATTTGCAATCGGGTCCCTTTAAGTCGGTCGAGGATTTACAGCACGCAGGCCTGGCTACTTCTCCCGTGGCTCAGGAGATTTATCGTCTCTTGGAGGTTCTACACCCTGGTCAAACCCTGTTCCTCTCACTGGCTAGTAACTACTGGCATCAGACGGTTTTTATAAATGAAATTGTCCAAATAGCCCAGAGCCTTGCGAACGACTCCGTCACAGATGAACCGCGACCTCTTGGCGATGATTTACGTGGTTGGTTAGAGGCTGCCTTAGGAGTCGGTATTGACCAGGGCTTCTTCGATCTCGACGAGACTCAAACCTGCTTGTTGCTGCACCCTCTTTTCACCATTATCGGGCAAGCCATGACATCTAAGTTTGTTCCTTCAGCGAAGATGCCACGTTTGCGAACCTTGCACTGCAAATCGTATTCGTCTATTACTTCAATGAACCCAGAATCCATATTCGCTGCTACCGTGGGAGTCGCCAACCTTCTTACTTGTGTAGAGCATTGTTTTACGGATGTGCCACTAGATTCTTGGTGCTTGGGTCATTTTGTTATGTGTGCAAGTCAGGGTATTGGTCGATCGCCGACGATCGCAGAGTCATGGCTGCGGACTACGCTGCTGTTGTTATTTAAGAAGTTCACCCAGATGCCCCCTTTGGCTGATGAGGACTGGCTCAACGTCTTGCAAGCATTTACGACGATTCTGCTTCTCTTTTCGGTTGCTGGTGATGCCTTTGGCATCAGCGTTGCAGCCGAGGTGAGAAAACTCTCGAAAGCAGGGCTTGCCGTTGTTTCAAACTTAGTCGGCGAGCAGGAAGATCAAACAAAAACCATCTTCTTCTGGAAGGCGTGTTGGCAGTTGTCAAGCTGCCTCTCAACGCTTGCTTTGGGTGAGAAGGGAGCGGCCAAGGAAATATGGCAAGCCCTCAGGTCGAGTAATATCTGCATGGAAGACATGATTGGCCTAGAAACGTTGACACGGATGAAAAGGGCATACCTGGACTTCGCATCATGTAATCTGACCAGTTACAACGACCTGGTGACAGCGACGACTGCCCTTTTCTCTGCAGCCTCGTCCTTTGAAGGTCTGAGCATTTTGAGAACGACTTTCACTTTCTTATACCTATGCATCGAGCAAAACGAATCTTTGTTTGACGAGGAGTCCACTACATCAGCACTACCCGCCCAAGAATACGAATTAAAAAGGCACGCCAGTACTGAAACGCCTGCTGATCAGCATCCATATACTTCTATCGATCAATGGAAACAAGTCATCGGTTTTGATCCTCGCAAAACTCCAGTCCATCCTTTGAGAGACGTCCGTGCTAGCCGCCAGGATCTTGACCACTTGGAAGTGGCCTACGAGGACGGAGACACGCAAACGGCTGGCAAAATGCACACCAAATTAGCAATTGAGGCTTTGAAATCTTGCCAATTTGCGGAAGTAGAGGTTCACTTGGCCTCGATGCGGAAAATCCTCAAAGATGACGGGTACCCTGGTGATTCTCGCCATGTCATCGAGAAGATGGAAGCCGTGGCTCGGGACGCACACATATCATACCTAACCTCCATAGCTTTTGGAACAAAAGATTTCGGAGAGGTGCACAAGGAATTGCAAGGCCATGCGCCCCATCCGCCACGCCTAGAGAGTGTTCCTCGGGTTGCGAATGCGATAAAAGAATGGCCAGAAGCGCAACGCCAGCCTCTAAGATGGTGGGAACAATGGCATGCCCAGAGAGGTCAAAATTGCCGATGGCTAGAATGTGTGTATGGCAGCCCTATCGAGTACGAGGTGGAGGTGGCGTTGCTGGCCGAATACTATCGTGCTGCGATGGCCGGAGACTGGGAAGCCGCTCTATTGGTGCTAAACAAGTTGGAGCCACTATGCTCCGAGAGCGTCTTTACAGGCGATTTCCAACACATTTCGCCTATACAGGATGCGAGACTTGAATCCGAGCTTCATTGTAAACAAGTGGACTTGTTGAAGCAATGGTTGGAAGCTTTGAGAAGAAATGAGTTCGATGTTGGAGATGCTCTTCTTGAAGAACTGAGTCTCCGGGTTCGGCCTGGCTATTTGGTCATGTCGGTCGATGAATGCATTGAGGCGTGTCGGAAGGTGTCTGAGAGACAGCGTCTCGTGACTGTCACTCGGACGCTGACCGAGTTAGGTTTGGATGATCGCTATGAGAAGTATGTCGAGTGTTACCGACACTTTGCACAGTCGATTGATGCTGGCATGTTCACTCGGACAAACTCTGGCGAGCTATTAAACCTTCAATGCCAGGCTCTAGAGTGGTTGATGCAGCATGCAGTCAAAGATTCATTATGGAAAGATGGGTTATCATTTAGCAAGGAGTTCTTGGAGCTAACAAATCCGTATCTGGACGAGATGCCCCGCATACAAGACGATTGCCTCAATATCCAAGATGGTTGTTTGTTTGGGATTCTAAGCCAATCTCTAGATGACGCTGAGATGAAGCATGACTCGAATGAGTGCCTTCGCCTACTTGACGAAATGATAGCATTTGCCAAGAAGCAGGAAACCACGCCGGGAAGACCTCGGACCGCGTTCGTAATCCTGGGGAGCTCCAGAAAGTTGGACTTCTGGAAAGGGGCGTACATGGATAATTGTATAAGATGTGCACATTGGATCCAACAAAAGTCCGAGGAGGAGTGCTCTTTAGGTGGCCGGGGTTCAAATCATAGCCGGAGGCTATTCGGAGGGCATTGCATGTGAGGGCAGCTGCGTCAATGGGTATCGCTTTGAGATGTAATGTATTTTACAGCTTCTAGAGTCTGTTGAAACAGACGTTGCAAATCGCAACGCAGTTTCTGTCCTCAGAAATCTTTGCATGGTCATATTATCAAATCAACGAAGGATTGGAGATTATGACGGGATTGGCTGTAAAGTCAGCTGCATCAACAGCACAGCCCATAGGCTCGTCGCAGAAATACATACCGCACGCTGCCGCAGGCCATTAGCAAGGATATCACAAAACCCGGACGCGAGCCGCTACGGCGTCGGCATCGGATTCATTACCCTGTCGGCCGCCATGGTGACTAGCGACCTTCACTGGGTGCTCAACATAGTAACTAAACGCAAACACGGGCCTGTCGGCACCGGCAGGCTGGAGCTCAACTTTTCGCGGATGGTCAACGGCCACGGGAGCCGGCAGCACGTTATCTGTGCAGCAAGTGACGGGGGTCAACCTGACGACAGGCAGCGTGGCGGCAAGCCAGACACAGGCCGCGGGCATAACGAAGGTGTGGCTACGTGTAAGAGCGGACGTCGCACCGGGCGGAGGCCAGACGGCCACTTTCTGGTCGACGAGCGGCAGCACATTTGAGCAGATCGGCGGGGCATGACGATGGATTGGCATTACTTCACATGGAATCGGGACGGCATCTCTGAGTATGCGACCAAGGCGCTGGGAAGGTCTGGCAAAGCCCTTTCGGTTGAAACTGCGTGAAGTGTCGTCGTTTTTGCCCCGATTATTAGCGTGAGCGCGATTGTTCCTGCCCTCTCGCAGGGAAACGAAAGAAGGAAAGTAGCCATTGACCAATGGACAGGCGGCACAGGTACGACGAGTGCGGAGTTCCTGCCTGGACAGTGCTAGATTGGTCCTCGTGTTCTGGCACTATCGATTTTGGAGACCATTACGTACTCACATCCTTCTGCTTGCTGGCTGATGATGACAACCTCGACTCCTCTTCCAACGACCTGCCTCCTCGCATGAATGCTTTCCATTTCTTCGATCCCCTGGGAGCTGACGTTGGCCCCGCGACGCCAACGGGATCAGGCAGGTGGTTGACTCCGTCCCTTGGTGCCCCTTGGGTGGCCTGTGCGTCTTCCCCAGCCTTTCGCCAGGCTACTCGAGCCGAATCGTTCTAGGCGCTTGGCCCCCAACGCTGGCCTTTGTCGAATCGGGAAGGTGGGAGGCGATTGGGGATGGTTTTGGAGGAGACAGGCGATACCGTAAATGAGGTGAATCCACAGCACACGAGCCCCAGATGGGACGATGCTACCATGTTGCCGCTCCTCGATCATCTTTATTTACTGGATATCCGGAGCGTCATCAGGGAACGGCCGTGCTGTGTGCGTATGTTACACTTATACGTGTATTTGCAAGCTGTGATCCGGCTGCTTGCGATGGATTCGTCGCCTTGGCTGACCAACCCGTCAAACTGACCGGACGGCAGCCAATCGGCAGCGCATCCACCATCTGCGTCCCCTGCATCTTCCCCTCATTCTTGTTCCTCCCAAGCTTCAAAAGTTCATCGCCTTCCCGCCAATATTGCTTCGCCGCAGCAGAGCCAAGCAGCGCTAGGCGGTGACGCATCGATGCTGTGTGTTCCTGCGGACCCTAGCGCCCTGGCTGACGAGCATGATGCTTCGATAACCACCGCACCGCATGGGAGTCCCTGGTACCCACCGTTGGAAGGTCGCGTTCGGCTATCTGCCCGACCGTTGCTTTGTGCTGGTTGTTATTGTTGTTGTCTCCGACGATCCGTTCTTGGCTCACCTATAAGATCATCATCTCCCCTCATGCCATGCGGCAGCCTCTCTCCTCCCCAAGCTCTGGCCTGCAGATAGCCGTGCTTCGTGTAAATTGTCGTGTGCTTTCCAGCCTTTTTCCTCAATTCACACTTCTATCATGAAGTCCGTTCTCGCCTTGGCCTTCCCGGCCCTGGCTGCCGCCGCTGTCACCTACGACGGTTACAAGGTCTTCCACGTCGACAGCCACAATGACTACGACGCGGTCCTCGCCCAGCTTGAGGGCCTGAACACCGTCGACCTGTCCTGTGCCGACGACCACAACCACCTGGACATTGCCGTTGCGCCCCAGGACGTTGCTGCTTTCGAGGAGCTCGGCCTCGACTTCTCCGTCTCCATTGAGGACCTCGGCGTCGATCTCAGCCGCGAGCAGGAGTCTGTCAAGCCCTACGTCCGTAAGTCTGCGCGGAAGCACTACGCCACCGGGGACGAGAAGAGAGAGAAGGAGCTTTGAGGCTGATTTTTCGTGGTGAAAAGGCACCGTCAAGCGCTCCGACGCCGCCCCTGAGCTTCCCGACATGTCCTATTTCGAGTCGTACCATGTATTCGAGGAGCACCTCGACTATTTGGAGGACGTTGCCGCCGCCTTCCCTAACAATTCGGAAATCTTTGTGGCTGGCGACTCCCTCGAGGGCCGTCCGATCCAAGGTATTCACCTGTGGGGTCGCGATGGTCCTGGCAAGCAAGCCATCATCTGGCACGGCACTGTTCACGCCCGTGAATGGATCGGTGCTCCTGTACGTCTACATCGATGCATCCAGAACTGTGTCAATAACTAATATGGCTACAGACCCTGGAGTACATGCTCTACCAGATTGTCGATGGCTACTTGAAGCGCTCTTGCACCTCTAAGCGTCTTCTCGACAACTACGACTTTTACCTGATGCCCATTGTCAACCCTGACGGTATGTCATCTTTATATGGCTAGCGATGCATCATGATCATTATGACTGACTTTCTAGGTTTCGTCTACACCCACACCAATGACCGTCTGTGGCGCAAGAACCGTCAGGTCCGCGACTTTAACGCCTGCGTGGGTACTGACGTCAACCGCAACTGGCCCTACCAGTGGGATGTTCCCGGCGGCTCCAGCACCAACCCCTGCTCGCAGACGTACCGCGGCGAGGCCCCCGGTGACACCCCGGAGATGGATGTTCTGACCAACCACACCCTCGGCATTGCCCAGGGCCAGGGCCTCAAGTTCTTCGTCGACTGGCACTCCTACTCGCAGCTCATCCTCCTTCCCTACGGCTACAGCTGCTCCGAGGTCGCCGACAACAACGAGTACCAGATGGAGTTGGCCACGGGCGTCTACGAGGCTATCCGCTCCGTCAACGGCCTGGAGTTTGTGTACGGACCCACTTGCCCGACCATCTACCAGACCAGCGGTGTCTCCATGGACTGGGGTTACGATGTTGCCGGCGCTGAGCTGTCGTGGGGCTTTGAGCTGCGTCCTGCTACAGCTGGCCAGGGCGGCTTCGTCATCCCCCCTGAGAACATCATCCCCAGTGGTGAGGAGATGTGGGCTGGTATGAGGTGGCTGTTTGCCAACTTCTAAGCATGAGCTTGCCTCGAGTGTTCGAGCAGGTCATTCTTGCGGAGCTCCTGCGTGGATTTGTGCTGCGTTAATAAGTAGCCGTTGTAGCAATGTAGATATGTGAAATGAAGAAATGTGATGACGGAAGTCTACGATAGAATAAAACGTAGTTTTCACCGGAGTTAGACAAATTTCTTGTTGCCGAATGGAAGGTGCTGTATGAATTCATCTCTTGAGGCTTCACATCGCAACAGGGAATGGAAGTGACAGCATCAACAGTAGGCCGCAGTGCGACATATCATATATGGTAATGTACCACCAAGCAATAATTGAGCATATTGGTATTTGAATTAGATGAGAGAAGAGTACAGCAGTCACAGCCGACTGGCTTATTCGACAACCGTATTTATAATTTTGTAAATTAGATGCTGCCACTTCCGATCATGAAGTAATCCAAGTAGCGTACGAGAACTCTATCTCTGAAGTCCCCTATTTTGAGAGAACACGCGGTTATAGCACCAGGAGTATGCCGCCATGTGAAACTAGGAAGACACGACACGAGAGTCTCTTAGATGTAATTAGCCAAGTACTTGAAATGCCAATCTCTTTCACAGAATTAGACTCTTCAGCGGCCGCATGCCACCGTAGTACTCAGATGCTCAGGGCGATTCATTTTGCTAGCAGGGTTTGATACAACTACTAGTGAAGATGTCGCCACCTTTGATGCCGTTTCTGCGAACCTCCCATGGTATGCAGGGGACTACTGTTATGGTTGGGCATCAGCCAGAAAAACATTGCCTAGAGAACTATTGCTTCATTCAAATTACACTACCGTAGAAGGGCAAAAGGAGAAGAAGAGTTGGATTAGATCACGGGACGTTTTCCATCGAACTAAATCATCAGGGTCAGCTAACTGGCTTAACATAATACTATGATTGGTACGATGTAAGGGCAGCGCTACTTTTATCTCTTTTGAAGCTATATTTTTGTGTTAGATCGTCTTCGCAAGTCCGATTCAGGGGATGAAGATATCCATCGACTTGCTTGCACCAGGCTCACCAGATCACCCCAGCCAGTGAGTCGAGTAGAGCGAGGCGTCGAAGCGAACGTGGCGCATAGCCTTGGAAATAACGTGGAAGAATCGGATGTCTTTCAACATGATTCGAAACACTACGTCTGTTAGTATTTTGTGTCTATCTGCCGTTTATGAAGTCACATGAGCTCGGAAAAATAAGAGTACTGAGATAGCAATGGTCATTGACATCTCGGCCAGTAAGGGCGCATGCCCCATTGGGACTCATTTATCCGCGACGGCCCAGAGACGATGCGGTAGGTCGTTTTGATATGATGCTTGCTCGCGAACGAGGCTAAGCCGCTGTGTTCATTGTAATATTCTAAGATTTGGACCAAGTTCCTCGAACTCCTACACAAGCCCGTGCAGATGCATGAACCACACCTTCAGATTTGACATTGGCAACAACGATGTCCCTCACCCTTGTCATGTCATGGCGGGACAGGCTCTGAAAACGGTGTCGTCGTGCTAACAAATACGCAGATTTCTTTGTTCAGCGTTGTCAGGCCACAATTTGGCTTGCTAAAGTGGTATGAGAAGGATACCACGTGATGGCATCACGTGGACCCGATTAAGGTTGGCGCAATGGGGTAGTTTAATTGGGCATGACGGTCGAAATCGAAAAGTCACTTACCTGCAAACATCCATACCCTGTTATAAACACCTGCCTACATGCAGCGTCGCTCGCACGTTGCGATTGCTCGACGCATCGCGCTTCACCATGTGCCCCGGCGACGACGTGCTCGCCCGGCTGCCGGACAATGTCCTTGTGTGCGTGTTTGAAACAGTGTCCCGACACGACCTTTGCAACATCTCGCGCCTCAACAGACACTACCATGCCCTGGCCGATGCGGTCCTGTACAAGACTGTGCAGTTCATGACCCCGGAGCTGCATTTGCTCTTCAGCGAATCTCTCAGCCGTCGCCCGCGCCGCGGCTCTGCCATTTATGACATCAAGTTGTCGTACCCCGCATCCAAGCTCTCCAACCACCACCCAGAGCCGCGCCTAGCCCATGATGGCCTGTCGCGCGCTCTCTCCACCATGTCCAACCTGGAGAGACTGGATATCGACGTTCCCGAAAGTCTCGCGCATGGCATAGGACATCTCTTCAATGGACCGTTTGATTTGGCTTGTTTAAAGTCGTGCAAGCTCTTTTACCAAAGAGACGACGAAGGGTACTGGGACTTGCGCGAGAACATCCACGTCTTTGCGCATCCGTCCCTCGAGTCGCTTACGATTCGGAAGGCCAAGTTAGACTATCAAGGCTTTGATTTGATCGAGCGCCCTCACGAAACCGCCTTGAGCAAACTGCATTTCATTGAGTGCGACATTAGCGATGATGCGCTCTCGGATCTCCTCATGTTTCCCAAAGAGCTTACGGAATTTGTCTTGACGCAGACGCAAGACTCGGTCAACGACCTCGAGGAAAGCTCCGACGACATTAGACACTATTTTACCGCGCTCAAATCAGCTAGCCACTCGCTTGAGTCCGTCACCATCGACTTTCCCTCCCTGACAGCCACCAAGCCGCTAGCCCTTCGCGACTTCGACACCCTTAAGACGTTGCGCATTAATTGGGATTATCAGCTGCTGGGAAAGTCTTCCAAGAAGCCGCGGTTGAGCTCCGTCGGTCTGCCGCCGGAACTGGAGTTGCTTGAATTTTTCAACGAGCTTGGAACTGACGAAGAGGTCAAGGATTTGTTTGTTGACATGATTCATAATCTACACATTACTAGTCGAAAACTGACACGAATCGTCGTAAACGAAAGCGACAAGGATGTACCGATAGATATTGTGGAGGCATGTCGCTCCCAGGCGCAGCTGAAATTTGATGTAATTGGACAGATGGAGGACAATATCGACGATGATTAGATCGAGTCTAGAAGTTCAAAATAAACTTGCCCATAGATATTCACTATTCAGGTTTCATTGTTCGATGAGCTCATGTGATAATGAGGCGGTAATACAGGTCCATCTCGATGCCTCGTATGCTGTAATATTTTGTCTAAGAAGGCGCAGAAGGCAATTTATTCACAATATTATCTGATTCTCCACACAACCCTCGAAGGATTGTAGCCGCTTGTTCTGTGCGCCCTCGCTCAGGTCTCTCAGAGAATAAACTTGAAACCCTGCTATCAACCCGACTGCTTTCTGCGGAGCTGAGAACCACAAGTATTTCCAGGGCGAGCACAAAATCCCAGCCGCACACTCCAACCTGCGCTTCAGCAAGTGACAAGACGAGCCGACGCAACTTCGCCGGTACGGCCTGAACGATGCATGGTTAATTAACTTGAGACACCTTGAGTTTACTACACGATCGCATATCTCGTGCAGCTCCCCATCGCAACGCCATATCGCGACCTTCGCGGGGCAGAGAAGGTTAAAACAGAGTGAACAAGGCCCTCGAGTACTGCGGCAAAACCTTGGCTCACAAATCACCAAACATAGCAGTCACATTCCTATATGTCTCAGGGCTGGAAATTGTGAGATTTATCGGAACTACGAGGAGAGGCTAAGTACACTCTGGACCAATGCCGCAGTGTTTCAGTTTGCGTCAACCCTGACGAACTCCCATAGCGTTCCGTTGTGTCTCTCGGCAAAGAGTCCATTATGATCCGTCCGAGCCGACAGCTGCCAGTAAGTCCACCAGTGCAACAACTTCATCCAGTAACCGCCGCCAGGTCGTCTGTCGACAGAGATGCACTCCCAGCCCAAGTGGTGCTTTTCCCTGGCACAGATGTGCCACCAAAAGTCGTGTCCCAGAAACCCCCCCTCAGCAACGTTCTGGAACCCGAAGAACCCATCTTTCTCGACGCAGCGCCATTGCCAATTTCTGCCGATATTTGTCCTGGCCTCAAGACGAACTTCTCCGTTGTGGCATGTCAGGCCTCGACCTGACGACTTGTCTATGATCAGAAATATTTGATTCGCCTCGGGCTCGGCGTTCCACGTCTCGTCGGTGTTGGAGGACAACCACTCGACTACCGACGCCGCAACTCTGGAAGATTCGGTGATTGGAGTCATGATACCTCCAGTTGTGGACTCGGGAGTGACTGTTTCAGCATCGTGAACGGCGTCAATATCACGCATGGTAGTACGCATCTTTTCCAAGAAATGGCTAGGTGAAATGGTAATGGGTCGTGTAAGAGACTAGGTATTGAGCCTCTAGATAGTGAAAGAAGGACGAAAAGGAAATGTTATAATCCAACATCTTGGAGGTCGTTTGAGGGGTAGCGGTGCGGTAAATGTTTCAGCCGAAAGATTCGTGCTGATTGGAGGTTGGTCGTAGGTTTCGCTCAGCCTATCAGGTCAAGTGCTGGATAGATACCAGTGCTGCATGTTGGGTTGCACAAACGTGCCCAATGAAGAGTCGGAAGAGGTCTGGCGTGCTGCTGTACAGCGGGCATCTCAACAATCGCGCACTTGCAGCAATGATGCAGTCCATCCTCCTACTCCACGACAAGTTCTTACCTTTGCTTCGTTTAATGAAGGAGCTGGAAGCTTGGAGGGAAAAGGCTTATAGCATTAGGGACTGGCGTCAGGGCTGCTCGGCTCTGGATTCTGAGCACGGCCAGGTCATCAAATTCAAGTTGGAGTACTAATTTCCTGTCCAATGACTCAATCAACCGGAAGATGGAGAGCCCAAAGTTCAGTCAATTCAAGTCGAGATGCAAAGAGCAATATCCTCGTTACTGGAAGTGACTACGCCGCTAACCCAATTTAGCACCTTCGCAGTGATTTCGAGGGTGTTGCAATAGTTACCCCTACAGCCTGCCATGAGCTACCCCAAGGCCACAGGCCGCTAAAGGGGCCACAGCTTCAGACCCCGCTCCCTGTTTCCTGGTACTTAGGTATCCAGAATGCACCCATATCGTTTTACCGGCTGTTCGGATTTCTATACATACAAGCAAGGGAAAGAGCGAAATTGGAAATCACAAGTCGCCGTCCCTCTCGGCCTTCAGGCTGACCGCTTCCCTTCGGTGCATTCCCTAGCAATAAGGCATCACGTGATCAGTAATGACATGGGTCGTGCAATTAACCATCGTCTGATCCTGGGTCGAGACCCCTAATCTTACAAAATTTCGCGTTGACACGTTGCACGTTAGGCAGACCCCCTCGACAGCTATCATCATCCCCGATGGCCAATTTCAACATATACGCGGCTGTCGCCATCGCAGCAGCCATCGTTATCATCTCCTACGGGCTTCCCCTGGTCCTTGCAGAAGTCTTCCCGTGGCGCCTTCTCTGGAAGCAGCGCAACGCCAAACCCACGGTCAACACCAAGTCATACCAGGGCAGGACCGTGCTCGTCACCGGTGCAAATGGCGCGTATGGCTCCAGGGCCTCCAAGATCTTCGCCCATCGCGACGTAGAGACTCTGGTTCTTGCCGACGTCAGGGACTGTGGGGACCTGAAGGAGCAGATTGAGACGGAATTGAAGGAGGCCAAGAAGCCGGTGCCGAAGATTCTGGTCTGGAAGATTGATCTGATGACCTTTGCGGGCTGTGTAGAGCTGGGCAAGAAGGCGCGTGAGCTGGACAGCCTGGACCATGTGTTGATGACGGCGGGCATTCTGGCCTTCAACCGCCGCGAGTCGCCCGAGGGCTGGGAAACTTGTAAGTCTTGCTGCACAAAATAAAGCCGTGTTTGACGGCTTGGAGGAAAACCACTGATTGCTGTGCGATAGCCATACAAGTCAACTTTTTCTCCAACGCTTTTGTCTCGCTTCTGTTGCTCCCATTACTCAGAGCCTCTCCATCCAACCCAGCTCCCCCTGTTCTAACCTTTGTCACGTCCTTCGGCATCTATCCCGCCTCTCCCACCATGAGTGTGCCGAAGCAGGGCTCCTACCTCAAGCACCTTAGTAATAACAAGGACGGCATGCAGCAAGCCCATCAGTACGGCCGTTCCAAGGCCCTTCTTCTCTATTTCGCCCGCGAGCTCGCGGAGCGCGTGTCGGCCGCCACAGCAGCAAACAAGAACATGCCCAAGGTCACCATCACCAGCGCTGACCCAGGCTCGGCGTGGACAGGACTCACGAGCCCAAATCAGGGGAAACTGATTCCGAGGTTGATTACCGACTTTGGGGCGAGAGATCCGCAAATTGGTGCTACTGCGCTTGTCAATGGAGTCTCAGTTGCGGGAGACGGGCATGGCAAGATCTTCCACGATTTTGAGACAGTACCGTAAGTAGCGGCGATTCGGACATCTCGCATGGTAGCATTAGAAGAGCATTGCTAACGACAATTCGCAGATACCCACCTTTCATGGAAAGAAAGAGTGGACGATCGGCACAGCAGCAAGTTTGGAAAGAAACGAGGAGTGAGCTTGAGACGAAATTCCCGCCTATCAGGTCGGTTTTTGAGGCTTTGGATTCGGGCTTGGACTTGTAACGCGAATGAGGTCGTTGAAACGGGGCGGCTTTGTCAACCTGTTCACGATTGGCCTCTTGTCTGCAAAAAGAGTGACAGATGCATATTGATATTGCCGCAGTCACAGCCACAAGTCGATTGATGACGCTTGCTGAAACTCTAGGATAAGGCCAGCAAAATCACCAATTGCTAACAACAGTGGTGAGAAGATTACCTTACTTAGGAGTAGGTACTTCTGCCAAATGTACATAACTGTAAACGAATGTCTGCAAAACATGAGCTGCGATGTTCAAAAACAATTTCGTGTGAGTCATGTCATAAGAGCTTATTGAAGTGAACATTTCTGATTTGAGCCCCACGACAGGGCTGACTTGATCGACATTTCACTGACTTCATGTCGTCTTCAAAGTCCCCTCCATATATTAATACCGGTCCTGCACTACTTTGCATCTCTTCGATTTCCTCACAGCCCTAATTAGGATCGAGCGCCTTGGAAGCACTTATGTGAATGGAAATCACTCGTCTAGGGCATATCGCGGATCCAAACTTAGCAGCAGTGAAAATCTGTCATGGTAGGGAGACCTATCACAGCCTCAAGTCGAACTTTGAACAAGCCTGAAGGTTACATCGATATAGTTCAGATAGCCATAAACACATGATAAGCCAAGATCTAGTGCTACTAAGCTACTGGCAGAATCAGAATGAAAATTTGACCCAAATAGGAGCGAAATCATCCACCACGTGCATGTACTTCCAACAAGTAATGAAGTACAGGGTAATGGAAAATGTACCCAGATAGGTGGCAATCGTGACATGATATTATATCAGCTAGCACCGCACCCCGCAGGTCAACCAACGCTAGACCTACCCTGCAAGCTCTGTGGGCTGACCTCACCTAACCCGCCTGTTCCTGCGTTGTCTGCGGGGCAGCAAGCGAGGCGCCTTTCCTGTTTCAGGTCCCACCAGGCCCTGTAATCTTACTGCCCACGTTTTCGCTCCGCTCCACCGAAAGATGGCCATTGCGCACTCGCGTCAACAGACGATAATTTACCAGGCACCCAGTTCATTCACCGTAGACCTGGTTCATTCAATGGCTATTTCAAAGATAAACTGAACAAAAATCTGGCGGTGTCTGTTGTTTCTCAGCACCAACTTCGCAATGCGGGCCCAATTCGCCCTGCGCTCTGCTGTTGGCCACGGATGAGGAGTATGGTAGCCATGTTGGTCGAAGGATTCATTTCCGCTCATTTCCCCTGCAGGTCGTTACAGGAACCTAACGAGCTACGCCGCAATTGGCCTCGATAGCGGCCGTTTCGAGATGCCATGCTGCCCGTGCGTGGGCCTACTATAGGAGCCGCTCCCGCCTCTGCCGTGTCTTCCTCCTTTCTCCAAGTCTGAGCTTCCCGTGCCGTCCCAGCTCGCCCCGTCCAACGAAGCGGCCTGCGACGCCACTTCGACATGCGGTAGAAGTAGGCTCTCAGCCTTACGAGCGACTGTCCACGACTCCGCCATGGATGATGCAGCCTCGAAACTACCCCGATTCCAGCGATCGTCCGTCGTTGCGCCGCTCGAGGTCCGCGTCGAAGATGGGCTGCAGGTTGTCCCGGCCGACGGTCTCCAGCTGAGGCCGTCGTCGGGCTTGCAGGTGAAGTCCAGCGACTCGCCTTGTGTCATCTACGACGATGGACCCGAGGTGTACTACGCGACGCCGCCTACGCTGCACCACGCCATGTCTGAAGAGAAGATGACGCCGCTGGTCGACCTCTCCTCTACTGCATCCAGCCCAGTGGACCAAATCAAGGCCTTTGGCAATGCGCCTGAGGCCTGGACAGGCAAACGGTGTGATGAACGGGTATGCGGACTCAGGAGAGGCATCTTTTGGACGCTCGTCGGATTGTTCGTCTTTCTGGTGCTTCTCTGCCTCGGCGTTGGCGTGGGTGTTGGCGTTTATCTCAATCAGCCACCCGGTTCAGCCGAGCCGCCCTCCAGGTTCGTCAATTGCTGACTACCACGACGCGCCCAGCCACCATTGACAATGTCTAGTGATGAACCATTAACGAGCACATCAATTTTCATCGAGCTCCAAGTTTCGACTATTTTCACCTCCGAACCTACATTACAAACTACAAACACACTCGCTAGCAGCACATCGAGGCCCACCTCATCAATAACCCCGACCACGATTGAGACAGCTTCATCCCCATCGACGACATCTCAAACAAGATCTGAACAGTCGTCAATGATTATTCAAACCACACTTCTTACAGAAATTGCAACTTCCTCCGAGCGGAGACCGGAGACTACTTCCACAACCACGCGTCCTGCACGAACTACCACTAGCTCTACTTCCATTAACACAGCGCCCTGGGCGGCAGCAACATTCAGCCCTTCGGCACGGGCATGTCCCGAAATTCACGTAAGAGACATTTGCCACCTTGAAAACAACGGAGAGCTGACAAGTTTTCGCAGAACACGCTTTACCGAGCCAAAGGCTCCAACAGAATATTCTGGCGCCGATGCGGCATTGATTACGGCGGCGAAGGCGAGGCAGACGTTTTTGGTGAGGGCACTTTCAGGTCCCTCCAGGACTGCGTCGACTTCTGCGCGTCGTTGGACGGATGCGAGGGCGCATCGTGGGGCCCTCACAGCGATGACCCCGATCAGACGTGCTACCTGAAGACAAACCTGGTTAGGTTTCATGTTACCACAATACCAGAGTGGTCTTTTGCTATGTTGATACCCGAGGATTGAATCAGTTTATGAGCTGTATGTTCTTTGTATCTCTTCGCAGACTGATGCGCCCAGCCTTTCACGTATATAACTCGACGTTTTTATATCACGATGTAGATACTGAACAAAGCTTGTCAAAGAACGTCCAGTGCAGATCAAGCCGACGAGAGCACTCAACAGCGTCCATGACAGTTGATTGCCAGCTCAGATATTCAACAGAGCAGTCGCACTCTTGGCGACGCTGACTCTCGCATAATTATCCTTACTGTTCCGCATAGACCGTTGGTGATGCATCTAGTATCGTCCATTTGCGGCTGCTACCAGACGATCTTCGCCTCAGCAACACTTGGTGAGGCGCGTGACTTAGCAGTAGTTAGGCCTGCGGATCCCCTCTAACAACAGCGACGTTAGCAAAGTATGGATCAAAGAGGACAAAGCCTTCTAAACCGCGGAGGCTCACAAGAATTTAGTTTTCCATAGACCAATAGCCTTCTTGAAACGTGGGAGTCCAAGATTTTAGTTCTAGGAGAACTATATAACATATGCTTGAAGGTGGATCCCGACAATATTGGGCATCTGTATATAAGTAAGGTGTGCATTTCTGCCTAGGTTATCTGGTGAGGCTTCGCTAAAGCCCGAAGGCAGCCATATTGACAAATGAGTGCTTCTCTAAATTCTAATAATACTTGTAGAAACCGTAACATCGGTAACAGCTAGACTACCCGATCAACATGGCAGCTACCCCCAGCATCCCGAACTGGGAATATGGGGATCGGTTGTGCGGTAGAACGATACGTCTATTCCAGATCCAATGAGTGGCTGGGGACCAGCCAGCAATGTTGGCAGTCCGGCTCATCCGGGCAGACCTTGATACTACCGTGTTTACGGTTCTGTCGTATGTCTGGGGTGACCAGTCAGTACGCATTGCGATCAAAATCAACGGTCAGCAATTCCTAGTCGGTCAAAATCTTCATACCGTCCTCTGTGAGCTACGCTCTTGGCGATCAAGACAATATATTTGGGCAGATGTTGTATGCGTCAGCCAGAAAGATGATCAAGAAAAGACTCAGCAAGTGCATGATACATGAGATCTATTCCAAAGTTCAACAAAAAGTCATCTGGTTTGGTCCGACAGAATTAGGCGATGATGATGCGATTCACCTCGCAAAGCAGCTATATGCTCAGTATGGAAGTGCTTCCTTTTATCCGAGACCGTCAGATTCGACACACTCCACCTTTGATCTGGGACAGAAAGGCATTCCGAGTCCCCTTAATAATAAGATCAATTAAGTTTGGCTGAAACTTTTTCGATTATTATTGAATCCTTGGTTCTACAGAGTTTGCATCATGCAAGAATTTCTGCTATCAACAAACCCCATCATCTGGCGAGGTCCTTTATGCAGTAAACCCAGTTATATTTGCATGGCTTGCAATCCAGATCTGCACTGATACGAATCTGTTTGCCGCATGCAACTTCTATACAAGCGAGAGAAAAGGAAATCAGCTCGCAAGGATTGGCAGTAAAGTATTACCACGAGAGGACAGGAAATCCTCAGACATTATGGAACAATGCAATCGCGTTTGTGGCGATGGAACACCAGACCCGCGGGACCGGTTTATTGCGCTTGCTGGAATCTCAAAAAATGTTTCAGACGGTTTCATCGATTACACAAAAAGCTTCACTAGCGTTGCGATTCATGCTGGTCTCTCATCCTTGGTTTCCAGACACCTAAGCAACTCAAAGAACCCTACGACCTGCTTCGGCCTAGACATTCTTGCCCTTACCGCAGTACCAAGGAATAAAGAGCTGGGCTTGCCGACCTGGATTCCAGACTTGACACCTGGATCACATAGCAGAAGTGGTTCCCCAATGACTGTCGCGTACAGCAGCAAGTTCCTGCGAAGAAAGAAGTACCTTTCCCAAGAGGATTACGTTGTTCACCGAAACGGACAAACATGTGCATTGCAGGAGGACTTTAATATGTCACAATTTCCAGAACTACCAAAGGTAATAATCCTTGTATTAGAGATGAAGGTTTATGGCACTAATGACTTTATCTAGGAACTCAGAGTCAAGGCGGCAATCCTCGATCGTGTCAAATATATCGGGCGTCGTGCAGCGCAAGCCCGAAAAATCGCTCATGATACATTTTTTTCAGGCCACGATGAAACTGCTATCGGCATCAATGCCCTGATCTTTCACGCGAACCATTGCAAACAATGGTACAGTGGATTTCCAAAGCCCGCAGTCTGGCTGACCCAAATATTAGTTACTATGAAGATGTAAACTCTAATGCTGCTTTTGAAACCTTCTGGAGAACTCTTATATTCGAACGTATTCCAGGTGGACTTGCTGAAGGTTAAAAGGCCTCTGTGAGTTTAGGCGCTTCTCTTTGCGCCTGATTTTTTAGCAATCAAGCTCCAGATGGATCCTTCATCATTATTCAAGGCTCTTATACAGCAGCGAGAAGTCGTTGAACTGATTGAAAACCTTGCTCAACCATTTGAAGATGCAATACAGTTTATGCATGACACCAGAGATTCTTTGTATCAGAAAGTGGGCGCATTGGCTGGGTTCCTTACGGCACTAAAGTGGGTGATAGAATTGGACAATTTCAGGAAAACCGAATTCCATTTGTAATGAAGGAAGTTTCTGCTGGCAAATGGGAGTATCGAGGCGGATACTATCTGCATGGCCTTATGGACGGTGAGGCGTTTGATATCATTCCTACATGGGATGATCTGGTATTTGCATGATACTCCTAAACAGGCGCATCCTAAAAGATTCGCTATCGAGTCCTTTAACATGACCTTTTTCCTTCATTTTTATTTATGTCAGAACATAATTTACAATATATACAAGGCAGCGATTTTCATAACGTAGCAATCCTCGGTTTAATAACTTTTAGGAGCTTTATGAGATGTCTAAGCTACTTAGCTAAGAATCATGACTAAGGGAATCACAGAAAAACAATATACTAGCAGACAAGTAGCCAGCTCTCTCATGTCTTACCAATTACCGTGATTGATACATTTTACGTCTATGGGAAGATGAGTGGTGAAGCCTACGAGGCAAATTGGGTGGCGAGAAGGAGTGTCAGATAACAGGGTTTACCCTTTCCAATGACATGAAGAGCTCTCTACACTTGTTCAGTTGGTCCAAGTCATGTCTTAAGAGCCTTGTGTGTCTACATATCACCCCATCAAATTTGTGTGTACCGGGGAAAAATTCTAGGCCCAGATGACCAGTGCATTAGACCTGTAGGTTGCTGCTGCTTTGGCCCAATATGACGGGCTTTGCAATAATCAAAGACTTAGCTATACTACTCTCTTGCTTACCGTTACGTTAATCTGGCGGCCCTCTTGTATATAGAATACAGCCTCCTAGATCCCAGCAACGTTGAGTAAATCCCCTTGTAAGAATATATACGTTACATTCTGTTGAACCAATTGCTTTGTCAGTAGCCCGTGCGAGCAAG
>KL661952.1:0-38191 GCA_000732775.1 Stachybotrys chlorohalonatus IBT 40285
GTGGTGGTGTGGGTGTTCGCAGACTTTTGACACCCTAGTTTAGGATTTACGCAGTTGATTGAAAAACACGAGGTGGGCATGAGCCACTACCAGGTAATGATGTAGACCACGACAACAATGAATCTTGTTGCTATTGTATTGTCTCACATTACACGGTGCAAAAACCTCTTCCAGGATGTCAATGATCAGTACTATGTTACTAATCCCTGACGTAGTTGTCGCTATTGGGATACCCATTTGTCAAACATCTTCGCTATTTCCATACATTTCTCATCGACGTATCTTGTATATACTTCGGCCGTGTACAAATTGATGGCGGAAACAATAAAATAGCCAGCAATCCAGGCAAATGCGAATGGCAATGCGCGTTTCCCAGCTTCTTCACCAGAATATGGTTCCCGAGTGGCAATGTACCACAACACATTCCTTACCGGATTACGGAAAACATGGTAAACGACTTGGTGCACCAGGTATAGTGAGAAAGAGATCTTGCCCAAGTACTGCACCGGCTTGGAGTTGAGCGGACGTTGAAGCAGTTCCGACTTGCTGATGGCATAGACGACTAGGGCTGAGCCGACTGTCTTCCACATCTTTCCGATGATGCCCCAGTCGTCTTCCCAACGGTCGGTCCCGAACATGCTCAGAAATTGGTATCCTGGGGTCAAATGGCCATCATCACCAAGGCAAAGTAGCCATGTCCCAAAAATGAGGCATGTGTATATGGTGACGGCCGTAAAATTTACCGACCGACCCTTGGCTCCAAAGAGATTTCGCAAATAGGAAGGTAGCACGGGGTCACCACGAGTACTGCCTGACTCTGACAGGATGTGTAGCTCGGCCAGATAGAGACCAGCCAAGAAGCCAACTACATCCCATAGGCCAAAGTAAAACCAGTACGTGATCAAGGCTCCTAGCGCCAAGCGTCGGGCTCGCGGCCGCCAAAACGCCAGACCGAGTATTATCAGATATACGATGCAGGAGCCACGGAACTCGAGCGCCATGGTCCATAGTTGGCCATTGAGGCCGCCATTGTTTTGGAAGTACAGGATGTTCATGTTATCGAGCATGTAGCGGAAGACAAACTCAACATGGTACCAGGGCGCTATCCAAGGCTTGCGGCCCCAGACAACTTCGTCGCCAAACTCCCACGAGTAAAGGTTGAAGAACAGAAGAAGCTGCGAGATGGCGGCGATACAGAAGACGGGCAAGTAGATGCGGAAGACGCGGCGGGTGACAGCAGAAGCGAGCCGGCGCACAAAGTCAGAGCTGTCCCTTTCCCGATGTCGAATGAGATTGATTGAGATGGCGTACCCGGAAATCACCAGAAACAGCGGCACCATTGCGTGTGCGGCGAACAGGAGACGGAGCGGGGGCAGCTGGATTAGCTTGCGGTTCTCCTCGGGCGGGTCGGCCCAATACGAGCGGAAGCCCGCATCCAGGACGCCGCCCATGAAGTAGTGGTCGGTTGTCACGATGGCTGCTGCGATACCCCGGAGGCCATCGAGCCACGTAGTGCGGTTCATGGCGCCTTTGGCGTATGCGGCGTTTGGGTTGGCAGGAAGTGGTCGGACCGGTGCCTAGAATGAAGGTGAAAAGTCTTGAAAATAGGGGGGGCCAAATGGCCCCCTGTCGCACCGTGGTGGTGCGACCTCCGGTTAATCCTAATTAGGCGCTGGTGCAGGAATCCTTCTCGTTCATGAACTTGGCGAGAGATTGATTTCATGCTGCTGGCAAACTGCCTATGTCCTAGAATGTATCAAATTACAAAATAAAAAGTGAAACTGATTCTCGATGTCTTCGGCAGAAGTACGGTATTGTGGCTCGCCCAGGCACACGTCTCGCTACAACGCAACAACCATCGGAAGAAACTCTAGGTCTTGCCCCTGCATTTTACATGTGGAGGGGAAAGCCAAGCCGCGCTACTGTATGTTTGGTAGCTATGGCAAAAAACTGCCTAAGATTATCCTTCTGGCCCAAGGGCTGCATCCAGGGGTCAACCGTTTGAGTAATGCCATGCACTGGCACCATAACCGCACGAATAAAACCCCTCGTGGAACAGGTTCCAATTTGATACGAGGCTGGGTTTAACAAAGGTCACTGAAAAAACTTTACAAAAGTGCTATTAGATCTGGTCTCGTCAATCTATGTTCATTGGTGGTCAACTCAACTTTCTAGAGAAAGCAGACATGTAGGTATTGCGGACTCAGTGTCGGTCATCATGTGCGAGATGCGGGCTGTTTGAAGGGTATCTTAGGGACCATTGTACACAAAGAATGGACCATGGAAGAATCATAATAATTGCAAAGGGGTTATGGATAACCCAAGTCGGCCTCCGCAGCCGTCTTCATTAGGCAGAATGTTCTCAGTGAACGATGTGTTCCTAATACCCATGCATCGTGATTGAAAATGCTCCGGGATAGAAATGAAGATTATTGTTACGCTTTCTGTAAATCCTTTTTGCCCAGCGTTTCATAGCACGGTTTTCGTCGTCATTTTCTCGGCCGGCATGTTACAATTCGGCTTGTCAGTGTGCAGTCCTTGTCCTGTAGCCAGACTAAATTTATAATTGTTGTCACTAACACGCCTCTGGAGGTGCTTTCCCCCGATCATCTCTAGCGGCTTTTCTGGGGTCTTGTTCTGAAGGGAAATCCATGATTACTTGGTGGAATCAATAGGTTAATTAAAGGTTTTCGTACAAGACCTTCTTATGTATCTACCGGTCTTGCTCAAATAGCTACAGGCTACGAATATCGCCGAAGATCAGAAGCCAAGCTTTTGCTGGGATAAATGTCATCCATAATGCGCCGATCAAGATCCAACATGAGAAATCCGAGTTAAGCACCTTCCAGACTACCTCAACGAAATACTTGGTCGACGGTGCCTGCAAACCCTCCTAGAAAGTGGTCATGGGGAGAGCCTGAAAGATAACGAAAGTCCCGGCTATCATTTACAATTGTCACCCGTATAATTTCTTGTTGTGGTGACTGGCACGGACTTTCACCTTCCCCATATCTGAATGGTATGTTACCGTCAATCAAGCCCAAGATAGAGTACCCCTGGCCTTTAAGATGTGTTGCATGCCAGATCAGCCCATGACATACGCACGCTGATCAACAAAGACAGACCGTATATGCTTCTTGCCAGATAGAAATGCAATTTTTACAGCTAATATTTCGCTGATATCGTCGCAGAGGGCAATTCGAGCCCTAGTATATTTCCAGTATTGATCATAAAACTCTGTAGCAGTAAGAGCAAATAATGATTGCCAAGTCGAGCCCCTCGGAACAAAGTGCTGGCAATAAAGTCATTCATCAAGGCATTGCTGTTATTATTATCTATAAGATACACAAAAGCGACTCAAGACTCCTTGTACTATCAGAACATCCAGTCGGTAAATCCCAATAGTTCAGTGCTATTAGTTCTGTTAAAATAGCATATATCAATCCAGGTGTAGCAATTCTCTTTGATCTTCGTAAAGCTGTAAGCCTGACCCCACCCACTTGTATTCTTCCCGCCACGGTTGCAGCCTAATTACGGATGGCAGCGCAGCAGTTGAGAAGGTAAACTGCACAATCACCCATACCACAAATGTGCTGGATGTTCGCCAACCGAACCGGACATTGTCTCTACATCAGAGGCCCTAGCATTGCTTGGAACTACAGGGTTCGTCCTATAATTGCGGTTAATCTCAGGCGGGACAACCTGCAGCTCGGTCAAGCCGATGCTGATAGTTACAGACTACTCGGCACTGCGTGCAACAGTGCCGACCAGACCATGAGACCACGCAGCAAAAGCCCGTGGCTACACTTGTTGCCGTCCTCAGCACCTTCCGCATGGCTCAAATCAGGAATTTAAATGATGACAGCTACGTGAAGTATCATGGGGCCGGGATTCTTACGGGTCGACCTGATCGAGTTGCAGGGCTATGTATTGGCTCACAGTGGCTAGCCGACCACGGAGCTACTCATCATTAGATAAACGGAGAGTGGTATTGGCTGCGTCAAGTCTGTGGCTGGTTCATACGACTGAATTGTCTGGTTAGATCTAGGACACAATGTTCGCTGGGAAGGGCATTATCCATCTAAGCCGAGATCAATCTTAACAAGTCCTGACACCTACTTTGAAGAGTCCCCTAACAGACTGCTGAATAATGTAGACCCTGGCCTGAATACGCATTTCTCCGCAGCATGAGTGCTGAAAGATTCCTTCTCGGAGTATTGCTAGCCATTCGTCTGGCGAGATGACCGCTGTCGCTGCCGCAGGTAGTATCGCTCCCACGATATAGTGTCATGCTTTTCCTACCGCCTGCCTAATTCATACTAAGGGCTGCTATTCGAATGCACTAGCAGAGTCTATCTTCCAATCACCTAGACTCATGCTTATGCTTCGAAACACCGATAGTGTCTGGTCCATCTCGCGATCAGTAGTCAGATATCAGAAAAGCGATCGCATTGCACTTATGGCAGGTCCTTACTGGCCGGTTGCCGACGCCGCCCAACATATGGTTTCGGCCCCTGGTCTTCGTATCTCTCCGAAGCAGTAAGCTGAATCGAACATCACTCAATCATGACTACTTCCAAGAGCTAGGAAACAATGCTGGCCCCCGGCTTGAGGAGCAGTGGGACGCAGTCTGCAGTCTCCTCTTGTCTTCTAGGGCCTAGTATTTTAACATTCTCTATGCTGAATCGGTTGCTCAAATGTAGGGACCATGCTTGCCAAGGATATTGCTGCCACTCTTTCAGAGTTAGATCTTAAACCTAGAATTATCCAGCATGGGTTGGTCAATGGGCTTTTTGGTGGCAATGCTCAAATTTGGCAACGATTCATTTTCGCACCATATCATGGTTTTGCAGAAACATGTCAAAGGACTTCTTGGGTTTTGAAACAAGATCTCCTTGAAACAAACAAGTAGAATGTTGGACCCGGCCCTCGCCTGTTAGTGTGTGTTTGCTGTATTCACATTGGCAGTTGCATTGTCGCGGCGGGTGTGTCGACCAACAAGTCATGCATCACTCGGAAGGTTTCGGGGAGCTTCCAGAGATCAAGAGGACTGCGAGCAAGAAAGACTTTCGACATCCAACACAGAAATTGTTGAGGTCTGGGATTTTCGCACGGCAGCCCTTTCACGGGGTGCCAACGCACTGTTTGCTAAGAGTGGAAGGTGGCTAGCCCACGGCATCGTAATCTAGTTGGTGCGGTCGGTCAAGTGCCAAGATCCCCGCGACTTTGTCCACGACTCATCCGTGAGTCGAGCACGATCCACGCAATGGTCGCTGGGGTGCAGATCGTCACGATTAGTGCCCCGTACGGCAAGCCTCGCTTCGCTGTCCAACCTCAAGTAAGCGGCCCTGCCACGGCTTGAGCCCGAGCCTTTCACCAGATTCTGGAAATGGCTTCTCCGCGCCAGGGGACCATCCGCTGGCGCCGGCACTTGTTGGGGGCCTAGTTAGCTCGAGTTCAGGGTCCATCGATAATTGTTTTAAATTGATATACCCAAGCTATCGCGGCAAACCTGCACTGCCAAGCTGATGTTTAAGACAGGGATTCCTGATAGCATTGATCTTCCACCGATGGTACCTTTGATAGTCGCGGTGGAAATATCCCAGAATGTCGGCAACATCCGAAGCTACGAATCGCTCCACCCGCAATGCTACCCAGCCTATTGGAACGGTCTGAATGACAATGTAAGATATTGAACTCGCGATAAAGTGTCTGTCGGACAGTCTCCTGCATTACACATCGAGCGACAATGCCTGTGAGATTGTCTTGCGCCGACGTCTTCCGTCTCTATCCGCTGAAAGCTGAAGAGTGTTTTCTGACGGCTACGACATCGAACCGGCAGACCTTCCTTTTTTGGTTACGAGCGTGCGCACCGATATGGCTAGACACCCGATGCTATTCTTCGATGCGTGGGGTCTGATAATCTGGGGCCGCTCTTGGCACCCGATAAGCGCTTGGTTTGCTGCAACCTCGTGTGGCTGCCCGAGCAGCTTGGGCGAGCTATTGTCAAGCTTGCCAACTCTCGTAATAGCGGCACAAGACCGTTTTGGAAGGAGGCTGCTTTTCGACGGACGGCATATCAAACATTCGGCTGCAGCCTGCATTATCTCCAGAGCCAACCACGTCGTACCGAGCGTGCAGAACCGTAGCGGGTGTCTGTGGGCCTGCGGCTTCCTGGCAAGACGGTACCGGCTCGCTACCTATATTTTCCTACAACGTTTTGAATATAGGAAGAGCTGTCACGCGATGGGCTGTTTCATTTAGTCGATGGAGCTTCGAGGTTCTGGGCATTAGCTAACGGTTACGAGTCTCAGCTCACATACCCACCAAACCATGGCTACCATGGAAGGCAAAGCCTGTTGTTCCTTTGCGCTAATCCACGGTATTCCCCTGAACCAGGACACCACTTCTTATTGGAACGGACGTGAGTGGCCGATCTGTGCCGGAGATGTCTGATCGGCGACTGTTCAAGTCCGCGTGTCAAGATCAGTTAGGGAGGTGGTCCAGACAAATGCAACTATACGACCACCGCCCCAGCCGTCAAGGTGATGGTGTTAGCCGCTTGTACTTTGACGAACAAGGAAGCTGTCAAGATAACGGTATACCAACGCTCATCACGAACCTCAAAACTCCAGCTATAAGAAGCCCACGATGTTCCGCCACTAAGTCATGTTCCTCAGCCCTCGCTCTCGTCACCAGAACACCACTCCTCAGCGCAACTCTTCCCGGTGTCCCCTTCCAAGATGAAGCTCCTCGTCGGTGTTGCTACCCTCGCCTCCTTGGCCCTGGCGGCTCCCTCCCGCGCCCCTACCCCTCTCGATGTCAAGCTCGAGAAGGTCGGCAACTCTCAGGTCAAGGCTACCGTCACCAACAACGGCAAGAACGAACTCAAGCTATTCCGCACTGGCACTCTCCTTGACAACGTCGCCAACCAGAAGGCCATTGTCAGCTCCGGCTGTGAGGTCACTGTCTTATCTTAACATGCCCTTACTGACAGTTGCAATAGCTGAGGCTCTCGAGTTCGATGGTCTTCGTCTTCGCATGAACACCGAGAACCTCTCTGAGGAGGCTTTCGAGCACATTGGTGCTGGTGAATCTGTAGAGGTCACCTTCGATGTTGCCGAGGTGTACGACCTTTCCGCCGGTGGCAAGTTCGACATTGAGTCTTACGGTGCTTTCTCCTTCGCCGAGGCTGACAGCACTGTCCTCTCCGGCTCCGTTCCTTTCCACTCCAACAAGCTGGAGGCCGAGGTCGAAGGCTCTGAGGCTGCTGCCACCCGCATTGCCTTCCATCAGAAGCGCAGCATTGTCCAGAGCGACTGCACTGGCAGCCGCCTTACCGCCGTCCGCACCGCCCTGTCCAACTGCGCCAGCCTTTCCCGCTCGGCTCAGACCGCCGCCGCCTCCGGCCCGGCCGCCAGGATGACTGAGTACTTCAAGTCGTCCACCACTACCACCCGCAACACGGTCTCCACCGTCTTCTCCCGCGTCGTCAGCGAGTGTAGCTCCAGCACCAGCGGTGTCTCCCGCCTCTACTGCTCCGACGTCTACGGTGCCTGCTCCAACGGTGTCATCGCCTACACCCTGCCCAGCGCCAGCTACGAGGCCTACTGCCCCTACTTCTTCAACAACATGGTCGCCCTGACCCGCACTTGCCACGGCCAGGACCAGGCCAACACTGTCATCCACGAGCACACCCACTTAACCCAAATTCGTGGCACTTCCGACTACGGCGGTTACGGATACAACTTCGTCCGCAGCTTGTCGGCGTCCCAGAACCTCAACCATGCCGATACCTACACTCTCTTCGCCCAGTCCATCTACGCTGGCTGCTAAGTTGCTATTGACGCCTGGGTATCGAATGATGAGAACCAATGTACTGCTAGGCTGGAACTTGGATATGATCTGGAAAGTCCATGAGCAGGAAACAGCGCACCCGAGTTATCTAGCGTAGCGTCACTCCATACACGAACAAAAATGTAAAAGAGGAAAAACATCTCTAATTGCCTAAAGCTCGTAGGAGGACCCTAGCCCAGCTTTGCTTGACCTTCCCCAGTAAAGACGTTCGGGCATGTGATTTTATAGGAAGCACGCTTCCAAAAAGATCACCCACTTCCACACTATCTTCCAAGGCTCTCTTCGAGATTAAATCGAAGGTCAAATAAATAATTTGTTATTGCACTCCAATATGGCACAATAGAAATTGACTGGGATCTGCCACAATTTGCTATAGGCGTCCGGAGAGCTTGGGTCTAACTTTATTCATCCCCAATGGTTCCGATGCCTCCACAGGTCTACTGGACAGAGGAGCCACGCAATGTCGCATTTTGGAAACTCCTTCGGCGGGTTTAATGGGATAAGGCTAGATACTAGGAACCCACGGCTATAGGATGAGGTGCTTCACGATGATCCAGTTATAATTAGCAAGCGTAACTCAGGTGCGTTTAGAGGAGGCGGCTGGGCTGCTCAAGTTCAGCCCTATGCCAAACGATTTCTCAATCCAAACACCATATTTTCTCGGAATAGGTAGGACCGAGAAAGGAAGATACCCAGCCAATGCAGTGGACGAATGCAATGGATTCTGACATTATCCTTTTCAAAAACCCACAGCCGCTTCACCTATTGGCTGCTTCGTGTTCTGTTGCTTAGGTCGACATTAACTTGAATCACTGTCAGTTGTATGAAATATCTCGGACTATACGAGGTGCGCAAGACCAAGATATCATTCCCACCGGTCGGGAATCGATATACTATCAGGCAGATTCCCTCTTTCACGTATTGCTCTGGGAGCAAACAGACCATCCTACTGTGTATTGAGAGTCTAGCGCACTCAGCCTTCACAGGCTCGCCCAATGGAATCGACCATGTATCTCGTTGTCGGTGGAAATATCCCGATGCATGGGCATTTAGCGCCCTCAGTTCAAAATCGCGCATTAGCGCACATCATGCGTGGGAGAAGCATAGTGCAAAGGACTGTGAGCGAAGCAATGAGGGCAAAACGCACTCAATTGATTGCCGCCCAGATTGTGCCATTGCTTGCCCTGATGGAGCCAATCCTGCAGGCTCTGGCAAGGTCAAAATGGAGCGCCTGCGTGGCAGAATCCCGTGCTTACATTGGTTCGTCACGGCACAGCTCCAGGCACCTTTGTTAGCTCATCCAGTAAATTCCCACGTGCCTGCAGCTAAGCAGTGGAAATAGCATGATCGGCCCTGCTTGGCAGGTGTCATCGTAAGCAGGAACCGGCCGGGTGCGAAGGCGAGGCCAAGGCTACAAAGCATGCATGTCTCGCAGTCGAGGCCTTATTTAGGTGACTCTCATTGAGCACACTGTCCAAAATTGTTCCTGCGCGCCGCAGTATCTTGGAAATCAGCCTTGACGATGCATTTCTCAACCATTTTGCAAGCCGCCGTGGCAGGATTGGTAGGCCTCGGCGCCTCGCCCGTGTGGGCCGCCGTGGCCGCCCGGCAGAGCTCGGGCTCAATCGCTCTAGTCCAAGGGGAACCTCTCTTCACCTTTGAGTATTCGACCGATGCTCCTTCTTCCACCAACTGGGTGGGTTTGTATCTCGCTTCCGGCGGTGGTCCTGAGAACGGGGAATACATCTCTCCCTCTTTGCTTTGGGAGTATGCGCCAGAAACCAGTGGCACCATTCATCTGTCAACCGACAACCTTCAACCTGGCTCGTACAGGGTCTTCTTCCTGGCCAACGACGGCTATGCCTGGCTCGCCGAACCCGTTGACGTGGAGCTCCCTGGCCAGACTGGTCCTCCTTCATTCATTGTGGAGACGTTCACCACACACAATGCTCGGCAAGGCGACGAGTTCGCGGCAACAATCGGCGGCTTACTCACATTCCCTGAAATGACCGATGTTACCTTTCATGTAGTCGGCAATGATACCACCGGCTGGGTCAACCTTGCTTCAAATGGAGTCATCTCGGGAACCCCTGGCTCGTCCGCGCAGCAAACTCAACTGACAGTCCAGGCCGTGTCCAGCGCCGGCGATGTTAGCGAGCCCCTCCAAGTTACAATACCTGTTCGGCGATCTGGCCAAACTCTGGTCCGCAGACTCGGCGTCATGTCCTTCAATCTCTGGCACGGCGGTACGCGCGTCAATGACTACCACGTGAAGCAAGTTCGCTACATTGCTGAGAGCGGCGCCGACATTATTGGCTTGCAGGAGAGCTCTGGAGGTCACGCCACCCGTCTTGGCAATGCTCTGGGATGGCACAGTTGGCAAGGCCGCGATGTAAGCTTCCTTAGCCGATACCCTATCGTGGCTACTAGTGAGGACATACAGTACGTCGCATCCGCACGCATTGCGCTCGATGGAGAAGCTTCCCAGGTGAGCGTCTGGAACGTCCATCTAGGATACACGCCGTATGGACCTTACGATTTCTGTTTTGATCAAATGAGCGTTGAAAGGGTCATGGAGCGAGAAGCCCAGTCTGGCCGCACTCCGCAGATCATCAACACCATGGCTTTGATGGAGGAGGATCTCGCAAACTCCAATACTACCCCGGTCATTCTGCTGGGAGACTTCAATGCACCCTCACACCTCGACTACACCGAGGGACTGCGAGAGAAGAATTGCGGCTACGCAAATATCGACTGGCCGACTTCTATATACCCCACTGATGCCGGCATGATTGACACTTTCCGCGTCGCGCATCCCGATCCCGCGGCGGAGCAGGGCATCACCTGGTCTCCAATCTTCCTCACCAACCAAGGCCGGCCAGAGCCACTTGACAGAATTGACCTGATCTACTTCAAGGGGAGAATGTCGGTCATCTCGTCGGACGACCAGGTTGTCGGCAATCCTACCCCGATGCCGAACCACGAGGACAATGAATGGACTTCGGACCACGCTGTTGTTTTCACCGAATTTGATGTCCAAGGGTCTTGCATCCAGCGGCCTTAGAGTTTCACGCCCAGACAACTGTTGACGGTGTACGCATTGGCGCCTTGCTGCACTTTAGGAATGGAAGATTCAGGGATGAAGACCACACCACTCAACTCATCTACAACTCATGGGCCGCCATACTATCTGGATACAACATCCAAGAGATAGAGGCGTTGTCATTACCGAAACAAATTTAGCAATAAGTTAACAATCGCTGCTTCCATCTCCACCAGTCTGTGAGAGAAATTTATCGTATAATACTGACACACTCGTCATTACGTTTGGGGCCTTGAGCTATGTCGATGCAGGACAAGTCGTGTACGTGGCATTTTTTACAAGAGTCACAGGCAGTATAGAACTCGTCGGTTTTTAAAATTCATAAGTCGTAACAGCCTGCCAACTGTGTTCTAGCAACAAATGAGCCATTAACATCATGACTACTGTCGCTCCAACGCCGTACACCCCAAGCCCGCAACCAATTCTCTACTTTTTAACCTTTCAGAGGTTTAATCGGATGAATCCAAGCATGCGTTCCAATATATGGCTCTTCCCCACGAACATAGTCCAATACTAATGCTTTCCTGATTCTCTGCGAAGCAACGAAACGGATGATGAACCACTCCGTTACAGGCCTGAGGAAGAACCGACCAAAGAGATAATACCACGTGTTTGCCCACGCGTGCAGTCGGGTTGTCATGGCTGAGTGACTAAAGTCTTCGCTGACAGCCATGCCCCGTTGCTCGTGATATCTGTGGAAGGCCTTTCCTAGTGCTTCAACATTCGGTCGTCCGCACTCAGCGTCGGTGACAGCAGCATTAATGTTGTTGCAAAGCGCAGCAACATCCTGAATGCCGTTGTTGAGCCCTAGACCGGCGTTGGGGGTAAACTTGTGGCACGCGTCGCCGACGAGAACAATTCGACCGTGGCTGAAATGCTTAAGAATCCCTTCCTCCAGGTTCGCCATTCCTGCGGTGGAAGGCTCAAATATGTCCTTGACCTTCACGGTGCCCCAGATGGGCCATTCAGCAAAGGTGTTGGCATAGGCCTGCTTTTCTTCTGTGCTGTACCTGACTCGTTCCTTGGTCGGTTTGGGCAGCTTCTCGTATAAAAACATCCAGCTTCGCTCCTTGCCGGCCAAGAACATGGCAGAGCGACCCTGGTGCTGCGTCTCGGCAACTTCACCAGGTGGTATTGTGGCTTGGCGAGGCATGGTGCACCAAAGAGCTCGGTACTGTGCTTCGAAGGGGAACTCGTCGTCCCATTCTGCACCCGGGTTTCTGCGCAACGCTGCCCATCGCATGTGGCGTCTGACCATACTATGCACGCCATCGGCCCCGATAACCATTGACCCAGTATATGTACTGCCATCTACGCAGGTGACGGTGACGGAGTGTTGGGCCTCGTCGATGAACACGACCTGCTTGTTGGGCAGAACTTTTTCTTTGGCATCCGCCGGCAAGCCTTCGTACAATACTTTTAGCAAATCAGGGCGATGAAAGATTAACGGCCCAGAACCATGGCTAGGAGGTCAAGAAGGTCAGCTGGAGTGGTGCGCTATGTCGCGTTGGGGATGCTTACCATTTTTTCACAACCTTGATCTGGTCAGTATCCTTGAACATGTACCCATCCTTTGTGAGCGATTGAGAGCGTGTGACCTCGCAAGAGTGTTCGGTCAACTTGTCAAGCAAGCCGAATTGTGACAAGACTCGCATGCTCGGTGGGTCAATGACGAGACTGGCACCAGCAAGCTCGGCCACTTGAGGTCGCCGTTCCAGGACGACAAAATCAAGCCCGGCCAGGTGCAGAGCGTGGGCGGCGACTAAGCCGGCAGGCCCGCTACCGACGACAATGACTTTGAAGCCCAGAGCACCCATTTTGACTTTGACAGAAGTAACACAACTCGATGAAATTATCTTTACAATATGGCAAGGTATAGTCAGAGAGATATAAGAATATTGAGAGTTTGCCGCGGTGGAAGCACCCTTTTTTACAGTGCGGTGCAGACAGGTCCCTCAGGCTGGTTCAGACGTCGGGGCCATGAAGGTTTATGCAAGGACGGGTAAGCTCGAGTAGAGGCCAGGCCTGGGGAACGCTGTCCGGGGGATCTACGTGCATCCCACCCAGCCTGGGCCCTGTTCACCGACACCCCTCCGTTTCTCGTGGCACGATAATCGCCATTACGTAGCACATGGCCACGCCCAACATCGTGGCTGTATGGGACTTTGGATGGCGTGACGGAAAATTCCCGTGCATCTCGACATGTTTGGTAGCAATGCCTCTAATCACGATGTGCCGAGTCGCGAATGCCATCACGCCCACCTGGGCCGCATAGCACGGGAAAATTGTGACAACGTATCGACTAAGTTCGCTTATTGTCAAGTATTATCACGCCGGGAATTCCAGTGGGCGGTCCCGATGAGGCGGACGGGAAAGCCCTGGTTACCTTGGACTTTCGGTTGCTCGCGATGCACACGCAATTGCCGAGTTCCGTCGTATGTTCGACTGAACAAGCTACAAAGCGCGCACACCTGATGACTACATGTGCGCTCAGCAGATTGGGGATGGCTTCACGGCGGTATTACAGTGCTTGTGTAGCACCGATCGTGTTGCGTATGCTCGAAACCCACCCCCGGCTCTTAACGATCTTTGGCCAATTCGATTAGTGGCCTGGCCACGGTCCACTGTTGGCCATGCTGCATTAGCGATCTGGCATCAATCGAAGACACATTTGGGACGTCGATCGTACGGGACGTGCATTTCGTTTCTGCAAAGGGGCGAGGTCCAACGGCTCAAAAAGGTAAGTATGGTCACTTGATCGCTCCGCGAGCATTTTATGCTCCCTGATTGGGTTTATCCATCTCGCTTGGTTGTTACCTGACACGGAAGGTTGTCTGAAGTGATGGGTGCCGTTCTGTAGTAAGCCCCACGCCGCCATATCATGCACTAATATTCGGCTTATAATGTCCAGCCCTACTCAATCCTAGAGGCGTCCACTCCCATGCGCTCGGCTTTGACTGTGCTCATACATGCTTCACCGCTGCTTAAATCCGCCATGAAGAGTACTGCTCATGCTCTGAACTCGAAATAGGAGTCGGAGCAGATGAGAAAGCCGTCTATTTTTGCATCTCTTCTACTGTTGCACAGGCCACAATTGTGCATTGATGCGTTCATGAAGGTCCTGTTTGAAGAATGACTTCGGGTGTTTATTTTCAGCGGACTCTTTGAGGAGGAATATGCTCACTAGATCGCAATGCAATTTTGAGCGAAAGGCATTGCTATGAGAACTCGAACAGCGAGTCAATATCTGCAATCTTTGCGCAATGAAATCCTCAGGCCAATTTGTGCCCGAGCCTCCGTGGCTAGTCCTGCAATGATAATGCTCAACTTCGTTGGTAAGAGCAACAACGTGATCCAAATTGATGGACATGGGTGAACATCAGGAGACGACGACTATTCAGGAAGAATGTTTTCATTCATCTCCAAAATCGATATTGTGACGCACATCTTTGTGGGCATCGATCTCGTTGGGGCGCTGCGCAATAAATGCAGCTCGTATCTGACCATCCGAAATTATCTGACATGAAGTGAAGCTAGCTAAAGGACCCTGAAGAAAAAATGGCACTGGCTGCCGAAGCTTCAGTACGAGTCGTCAGACAAGAGGTTTTATCGTCTACGACCCTAAACATTGCCAATAAGCCAGCCCATATCTGCTTGAAACTCTGCCGGGGAGTCAAGGTTGTTGACGAGTCGCGGTAAGGCTGTGTATCACCTATGCAATGTGCCTGCGACCTCTTCGCACTTGCCGAGATATGTTTCGCGGGAACTAGCACTCCCCTGTCTGGAGTCTTCGACTATGGAAGCGCGCACTGACAGATGTTGGAGATTACCGTATTGACGCTAAGCGAGAAGGCTGTTGGATTATATGTCCTGTAAATTCTGGAGCCGTATAGCTTCGCACTTGGTCAGTTGATGCTCTGCCGTCGCCTCTGCCCTGAGCACTAAACTACGGGAGTTGTGGAATCATCATGGTCACGGCGCCCCCTACTCTTTCCATGCCAACTAGTCTAGGACAAAGCTACGGCTTTTATCCATGTGACTCACTGATTTCGATCCAACATAGATTATCACAGCAGTCCGACCTGCCCTGGAACGGCGAGATTTGTGGAAATCCGCAGGTTATTAGTGAAGCGCGTCCTATCTAAAATCAGTAAAGAACATTGTATAATACCGCAGACTCAGCTCGGTAACTTGGTGTACCACCCTACCTTTACTGTTACCCTGAACTTTCCCTTGGTGCTTTTGTTCTCTTGGAGTTGAATCATCTTAAGGAGTGTTGTTACAGAATATCCGTTGTGATCACCCTCCCGTGTCTGCTATACACATCAACAGACCTTTGACCGGGCTCAGCCACAGAACAAGGTGGACTTCTAGGCAAGCGTGCATGGACCATTATTGAGTAACCCGGCATAGACTAAAATTAAAGCTTCGTGCTTCGTCTTTCGTATTGTCGGACCGAACCCGAAAGTAGCGTCCTCGCCAGCCATCCGCACCCTACCTTCTCAAGAATTCTTAGAGTTTAAATATGTAGCAGTCTGCTTTACAAACCATCTGTTGTCGTTTTCAGTATCATTTTCGTTCATCATCATTTCACTCAGCACCATGAGTGAGGAGGGCTACATCGACTTCCAGCTGTACCGATATGATCCATCACTACCAGCTGCAATTACCAGTACCGTAGTCTTCGGTATCTTAACTGGGCTTCATATATGGCGCCTGACAAAGACTCGCTCGCTATACTTTATCCCTTTCGCCGTAGGAGGTCTTTGTAAGCATTGATCCCTCTAGCACGCTCTGATTGTACCCTTTGGCTGACCAGACTGTGCAGTGGAGACTTGTGGCTATGCAGCTCGAATAGCTTCCCACTTCGATCGAGAGTCGATACTAGCATTTAGCATTCAGGCTATTTTCATTCTTGTCGGTCCGGCACTGTACGCGGCCTCGATTTACATGATTCTCGGACGCATCATCATCTCGCTTCGAACCGAACACCTGTCCCTCATTCCCATTAGCTGGGTCACAAGGATATTCGTTTGCGGCGACATCATTTCCTTTTCTTTACAAGCAGCAGGAGGAGGATACCAAGCCAGTGGAACCCTCGAGGCGTATGAGACGGGAGAAACTGTCATTGTCGCTGGTCTCTTTATCCAGATTGCCGTCTTCGGCTTTTTTGTCGTCACATCCTGCCTTTTCCACTACCGCTGCCTCCGGTCTCCGACACCAAGGGCGGCAGAGCAGGCTATCCCGTGGCGCACCGATCTCTATGTCTTGTACACGGTCAGCGGCATTATTCTAGTGCGAAGTGTCTTTCGCGTCATTGAGTACCTGCAGGGCAACAGCGGATACTTGATCTCCCACGAGATTTTCCTCTACGTGTTTGATGCAATCCTCATGGCGATTGTCATGATCGTCTTCCTGATCTGGTACGTCGATCACCTTGACAAGAAAAAAAACCGAGGCAAGAGTCACGAGCGATTGGATTCTAGCGAAAGGCAAATGGAACTAGGCCTTCGAGATGCGGTCCACAAATGAAGCAACGATAAAGAAGTGGTTAGGGCCTCAGCAACTGGCAGCCAGAATGCCGAGCTTCCTGTAACAGTGCCCAACTATTGACTTGCCGTTTCATTAATGGCTACCAGTTATTCAGTTACGTTCCGTTCCGCATGTACCTTAGATCTCTTCAAAATATAGACTTATGAACGCATGAAACCAGCCAACCCGCTTGGTCTACGGCCGAGCTTCATCTCGCCAATCCTTGTCAAGCCTTGTAGAAGTAAATGTAGAGCAACTCAATGCACACTGTAACACTTTTGACATACTTCTAATAAGTAAAGGAGAGAAAAAATCCTCACGAAGATGCCATCATGATCTCTTTAGCTTGCCACCAAACTGTGGTTGGCGAAGGCAGGGGCTCCGATACCACAAGTATTGTAAGAGGTAAGATCCCTTATGTTGTCTTCAGATAAAATAAAACATATCGTCTCAGCCGCAGCAGCTGTTCGTATAACGCTAAGGCACAACTGCAGCAGCCCCAGGTATCATAGCCAGCGAGCCACAGCTGTAACAGATAAACCACAGGCTAGGTCCGGGAACTGGTCCTAAGACCACAGCCTTGATGATCTTGATGTTATCATTAATCAAGTGATTGTTCTGGCGATTATAAACTATATCACTGTAGCTATTATGGCTTTGATAGAGGAGTTGCGGCCGCTCATTCGTGGCAGGAACTCTAAACATTTTTGCAACATCGGACCATCCGCCTAGCTCTGCCGCATGATAAGCCAAATTTGACAGCATGATAGGTGACCTCGGTGGCATTGTACTCGAGCCTCTAAAAGATCAAGAGTGTCCAACAGCCTGGCAGCGGAAAAGCTTACGCGTCCAATGCCCAAATGCCCGGGTTCGTGTCGGCATCGCGGTCCTATCCGCCCTGCGCGAGACTCGTTTGAGTTTCGGAAGCCACCCGAGCTGCTCGTATTTGGAATGCGAAACCGAAACACGAGTCATGGATATCACCGAGCTAGTGCATCCACGCCCTCTTGTCATCACTTCTCGCATCCACGTGAATTTTTCTTGTTCTTGTCTCCTATTTCGTTCTCGTTCGCTTTCGGACTACCTCGGTTAGAATCTCAGGGGACGTTGGCCAAACGTGTCCTTGCACCATCTTGCTGCTTCTCTCACCCTTTTATCATGGTCCCTCGTCGCAACCCCCACACGAAGTCTCGAAATGGCTGCATCACCTGCAAGACACGGCGAGTCAAGGTACATCACCACTATTGCCTCAGAGATCATCCTGTTCGCTTCACTCTGCCTTTTCAGACATCATTTGGATCGTACCCGCAATGATCTTTCATTTGCCCTCTCTAGGCGGCTCATTGAGCCTGTCGTTTCCTTCATTCTGTGACTGACTTAGCGGTAGTGCGATGAGCAAAGGCCCATTTGTGGCAACTGCAGCTTCGGCCTCAGGAACTGTTCTTACCAGCATCCTCAGTCGTCAACCTCCACGCAGCATCCGACAGCGACTGCCACCTTGGACCTTGGATTTGCATCTTCTCCGCCTCACGAATTTTCTTATCAGCCCAACCAGCTCTCGTTGCCTGCGGTTTCTAGTGCCATTCGCGATCCCGATCGTGCTCGGCGGCGCGAAGAGCTCTATCTCATGCATTACTATTCAACCTTTACCGTACATACTCTCAAGAATAATGGCCAGGACAATGAGTTACATTTATGGCAAATAGACTTTCCGCGTGAAGCACTAAAGCATGAATATCTCATGGACGGCCTACTCATGCTCACATCTCTTCACCTCGCCCACGTCGAACCAAGCAGTCGTGGCAAGCACATTGCCACGGCTATGCGGTATCAGAGTGCCGGGCTGGTAGGCTTCAGAGAAGCCCTCGAGAATATGGATGCCGAGAACCTCAGCGCGGTGTTTCTTTTTGCCACGCTCGTGGTCGTTGCCGCATTCACCCTTCCTCCTGCAACAACGCACGGTGCCTCGGCTACTGCCACTGACCGATTGATATCTATTATCGAGCTCCTTCGTGGAGTTCCACTTGTCATCGATCCATTTTGGGAGAGAGTCGATTTAGGAATCATCAAACCACTCTTTCAAACGTTCGAAACCCCAAGCCCTAGCAGCGAAAGCACGCCGGCAAGCGATTCCACTAGAGCCACACCCATACTTCGCGAACGAGTCGACCACATTGGCAAGTACGTAGGACCTGAGAGGTGCCGCGTTTACCACTCAGCAATCAATCATTTGGATAAGTCTTTTCGCGAGAGCGAGGTTCATGATACTATGGCCCATATTGTAGCCTGGCCGTTAACGGTGGGGAGCGAGCTTGCAACACTGCTGCAACAGGCAGATCCAATGGCTCAGCTAATTTGGATACATTATGGCGTGCTGTTCTTGCATGTGCAAGATCGCTGGTGGGCAAATGACTTTGGCTCTTCACTGGTCCAAGACCTTTCCAAAGCTGTGCGCTCTGTAGACGAGGATTGGTACACGCTAACACAGTGGGCAAGAGATCAGGTTGACAAGATGAAGTCAACAGCTTGAGGTGAGCAGCCTCAAGCGATGATAAACTCAAGAGACTGAGTATAAACCTCGAGCTATTCTATTAGCGATGGAGTTTAACTGAATTATTGACTCTTCAAAAGTAAAGCCTTGTCATCGTGGTCTGAAGGCCGCTAACCCATTCTTCCCACTATTTGCTACTCTCTACTCCGTAAAGAAGGTGGCATAGGCCTCCTCACCACATGTTATCCTTCCAACAGCCAGCATGTTGCTGTCGTTTGCCCTAACATATTCGTCGCCAATTTTGAATGATATACCTTCCTCGCTTGCCAGCCCTGCAACTTGCTCGAAGCTCGAATCTGTCCGGAAACTCTCTGAGCCATCGTCAGAGGCGAGTACAAGCTCGCTCCCAGAACGTCGCAGGAAATAGCTCGGCAAACTAGTCGACTCTAGGCTTACACTACCTTCGCCACCGATGCCAGAGCTAACGATGCGGAACTGTGTGTCGCCCAAGGGTGCGTCGTTCTCGACAGTGGCGGCACCTCCCTCGTGGTGCCGAATGTATAGTGTCTCATCTGCCGCAAGCCTCAATCGTACGGGAGTCCATCCATCCGGCACGGGGATCCCGAAATCCGGTGTTTCATCGGCGCGCCAGTACAGCTTCTGCACTCGCGTCCGTCGGTCAGGGTTGTTCAACGGATCTCCCACAATATCCCGGTACCCCCGGTCATGGTAGACAATCAGGTCGCTTAGACCGTCTTCGGATACGGTGAAAGAGTTGTGCCCGGGACCCCATTGGCTCGTCTGAGCGTTGCTTTGGAACACAGGGACTGGTGATTTGTTCCAGGAAGCCGGATCCATGAGATTCGCTGTCTCGGATGCGGATAGAAGGCCAACAACATAATTATGGTCAGTGGCACTGGCTGAATATGTCAAGAAAATAGTGCCGTTCCGCTTAATGACGTAGGGTCCCTCGTTGACATTATGGCCGATACGCTCCCATGGGAGGTCGGGGTAGGTAATGGGCACGCCTGGTAATTCGAGTGTCCATGGGTTGATCATGGGAGCGATCAGCAGAGCTGTATTTGTGTCATTCCAGGTAGGATCGTTTTGCGCCCAAACCAAATACCGCACCCCGTTGGCAACAAAGGTAGTCGCATCAAGCGAGAAAGTGTCCCAGTTTGTCTCAATAATACCTCTTTCCATCCAGGTCGCAGCCAATGGGTCATCACCAGTGCCTTCAAGGACAAAAGGGCGAATGTTCCATGTATTGGCGATGCCCAGCGCGACGTAGATGTACCATTTGCCATCGATATAGTGTAGCTCTGGAGCCCATATTTGCCCAGACCCAACACCTTCTTCCGTGCGATTGTAGATGACAACCTCCTCGGCGGACGCTAATTCTTGAATGGTTTGTGCTTTGCGAAGAATGATTTGATCATAGGCGGGCACGGTAGCGGTGTAATAGTACCATCCATCAGTGTGCTTGGCAATGTGAGGGTCTGCTCGCTCGAGGACAAGGGGGTTGTTGTAGGATACGGCGGGAGAGCGAAGTGTGCCAACTGACTCGTAATCCCAGGTGGGAACAGATGTTGGCATGTCTTCAGCACCCTGGGCAGGAGCCGCAGCCGCCTTTAATATCAAGCCGGAAACCCCAACAAAAGCAGTCAAAAGCACATTCCGTAATGGCAGCATAATGACTGATAGCCCGATGATACTGTTGTAGCCAGGTTGACATGTCGATAATCAGCGGGACAACCTCATCTTTTATATTTTCCCCAATGGTTCCTCTCGGTCCAATTTCTCAATCATCGCCGCTGCCAAAATATTACATTGTAAGAAAGCACTTGACGCTTCGGTCAATCATTCCCAGCTCGGCATTCGCGATAGATTGCGTTGCCGTGCCAAGGTTGGGGAAATGTAAACGCGGAGGATGCGGAGTAGAGGAGAGGGGCATATACACGCGCACCACTCATATCATTGCGGGCAAACGCACCAATCGCTCGCTGCACGATGAGAAGCTACTAGAGTTTAGGATGGAACAGGACTATGCACCTATTATTTGCATTAAACGCATGCCGCCTTCGGTAGTCATATCGGATCCACAAGTTGCCCAGTGTTGGGTTCCAACGGTGAGAGACAACTTGATCTAACCTCGGCTATGTTCCTACTAGTAGATAGTTCGTTGTCTTCTACGTTTTCCGCCTATCCTGCCCATATTTACCCTACTTTGTTTTAACACTGTCCGTTCGAGCAACTCTCGCCGTATTGTGCTGCGACCTTCCGCCAGAGCAACAGCTTATTTGCGCGTCAGAGACGTCCATCACATAGTAAATGCTCTAAAGACAACAAGGCAGCTAAGACTCAGAGTTTTATGGAACGTGTTTCCAAAGGACGCACTTGGTGCTTCAGTTGCTGCTCTGTCCTCTAAGAGCGACGACGGGAAGTCTCCGGATGAGCAATCTGGTATAGAGTCCATATCGACTCTGGGGAGATCGGCGTGAAATTTCAACACAGCTGCGCTTCTAAAATACTTTTTTTGAAGGGCAACAGAGATGGGTGCGCTGAATTATTGTGTCAGTGAGATGGAGGTGACGCCGCTCGGCATGTCGGCATCCGCCAGTACTTGCTTGAACCATGTAAGATGGTTGGTCGAACCTAAAGCCAACACGTAGCCAACCAGCTGCGACCTCATGTGCTGATGGCAATAGTAGTGAGCGATCAATCTTCCAGGAAACGTACTTACCAAGCACGACGTATGGCCTGCCACTGGACACAAAGTGCACCACTTGGAGCGTCTACGTTCCTGGTTCATGCCTCCCCCGTGGTTTCAAGTGCCAGGAAACTCTGCCCTCTTTTGGGGAATCATGGCCACGCCGTTCACTGGGAGCCATATCCTACGTTCCGTCCATGCATTAGAGCTGACATTCTGTAGTGGCTATTCCAACCCAGCAATGATCGTCGGCAGTGCGTTGGCCATTACAGGAGCTGCTTTGCTGTCCTTGTTATCTTCTTCACTTGCATGATTTCAAAGCAACCGCGAGAACGCCAGCTTCAGCAGATAGCGCAATAATGCAAGCGTCACTCCATGGACGGCAGCTCCGCCTTCTTGGAGGACAATCAACATATACAGTGACGAGGCATGCAGACCAATAGTGCCTAGTGAATTAAACTCGAAGCCTCTCAAACATCTTGAGAATACGAACGCCGTGGTCTGTCGATCTACGGATAGACCGCGCATAGCATGACTGTCGCAGCCCTATGAAGCAAGTTGATGTTGAATTCACCATCTCCACCTGATGGTTTCTGTTATCACTCCTTCCAGGAAAGGGCTGATGATTGCTGCGACGTCAAACCATCTGTTGGGATCAGTGCGCAACTTCAAGCGGAGAAGTGTGAACACACGTTCATGTTGTGAATCTGGGCGAGACACAGACCGCATGGGTTTCAGTCATCATACTAAATACAAAGAAAGAATGACTGCAGCATGTGCATGATAGCTTGTATACATAGATATGCTACTACGCTTTGTCGCCTTTTTGCAGGTTTCTTAACGATCGTTTACTGGTAAGAAACATTTAAACGTCTATGAAGTCCCATCGGTCATCTAGGCATCAGCTTCCAAACCAAGCATGCCATCGATTGATCTTCTCCCCCTTCTACCTCAAAATGTTCGTTCAGAGGTCAACTAAACTGCGCATTTCTCAGTATTAGCGCTTTCCAGTCTCTGTTTATGGCCATGCTGTTTTATTCGCATCTGAGGAATCCACGCTTTATGCGCGACGTAAGATCAGATCCGCGGCCTGCAATATTGTCAGCTCTCTTGCAAGTATTGTAAATTTCCTAGACCAACCTTCTCCCCTATCGCATATGCTACGGCGCTCGTGTGTGATCCTGGCACCAGCGGTATGATTGAGTTGTCTGCCACACTTAGTCCTCGAGTCCCATGTACCTTCAGATCTGGACCAACGACGCCACCCAGCTCCCTTGGCCCCAGCGACGCTGTCCCAGTTTGGTGTGCAACATCGGCATTGGTGTTTTGGCGCAGCCAGCTTCTAATCTCTCTATCTGTTGTTATTCGTGGGCTTGACTCGGTCGGGCTCAACGCGTCAACCATGGCTCTGTGACCCATGTACCACCGTATGCCCCTCAATAGCTCCACGTTAAGGTCTAGGTCCAGAGGGTTGGTGTAGGTGCGGTAGTCTATGATGGGGTCGGTGGTCACCCCGTCATCGTTAGGGGAAATATGCACAGAACCTCTAGAGAATATGTGCAGTAGTATTCCGTTGAATGAAGATCCGCCAGAAAAGAGCGACTCGAGCCATGCGGATCTTCTAGAACGAAGTTGTTGGACTAAAATATCTTTCTGAACTGCATAGCCTGCAATGACTGTGGGGTCTAGTCCTGTGGGAAGGTAGGCTTGTGGCGATTGTGCCTCGATTCTGTCGATGATGCTCTCGGTATTGTTTGAAAACACGGGGAAAGGAAGATACACACCGCTGTTGACGTAGGACGTGTATGGCCCAGTCTTTTCCTCGTCCCACAGTCTTTGGGCTTCACTCTGGAACGTTCGGTTGCTGGACAGATCACCTTGTGTGGGGAAAACGCGCCTGTTGAAGCGGTACGACACGGGGAACGCCGTGTGGCTCTGAAAGTTATGTCCGACTCCAGGCAATTCAACTCTGACAGGCACGCCGGCTGCTTCTAAAACGTTTCTGGGCCCAACTCCGCTTCGCTCCAGCACTTGGGGCGTGTGGAATGTTCCTGCGGAGACGACAACTTCTTTCCGCACTCGAACCTGTGAGATTCGTCGCGGTCCATCTCGCGGTACATACTCAACGCTGTCAGGGAACCATAAGTTATCAGACTGCGAGTGTACCAAATTGATACGCGTCACTCTGTTGGCGGGGAGAATATGGAAGTTCTGTCGTTGCGCTGCATTGTTATCGTAGTGTCCAGTCTTGGCGTAGGACCGACGCTCTGTCTCTGCGTCTATGGAGTTTGGTGCCCAAAGCACACCATGCTTTGCGCCATTTGCTGCTTCCTGAGGAGACTCTATGCCAGGGATGAGCTTGAAAGCATTGAACATGAGTTCTAAGAAGTTGTCAGTGTCTTCCTCTCGCATTGGCTCAGGGTATGCTGCTACTCACGCTGCGTAGGCCACTGATACGGCCTGTATGACGCATGTATTGGGGTCGTGCTGTTGCTATATGCCCCGTCGGTGTTGTAAGTGTACCCAAACCTCTCCTGCATCTCTTCGGTTGGTGGATGAAATGTCACACTTTTCTGGAATGAAGGCAACATATTGTCCCATCCCCACTCGGATGCATAGTCATCTGCGAATTCGCCGGCTGCCAAAACCCAGGCATCATAGTCTTCAGCTGATCCACGGTCCAGAAGCATGCCATTGACGGCAGAGCTGCCTCCAACTGCACATCCAGCCCGTATGTTTTTTCTTCGGCCGTCCATGGCCGTTTGAGGGACAGTCGAGATGTTGAACATGCGCGTTGCGGCGGGGTATTGATCGGGGCCTGCAGCACGAACATCGGGAGTGGTTACTGCAAGGATGGACTCAGAAGAGTCTAGGTACCCATACTCAATAGCAAGAACAGTAACTGTGCAGGATCAGCAGGTCCTTTTTTGTATGGGACACAGGCTGGTATACATTCACCGCTCTCACTGATTCGGTCAGCGACAGTGAGGCCGACCGTGCCTGCGCCGACAATGATGTAGTCATACTCGTCTAGCAAGTCAGCCTGCCGCTCAATGATCCTGGCATGAGTAGCATGAGCAGGGCGACAGGTGGTCAGCCGAAATAAGAGGAGAGTCAAGAAAATTGTTACGAAGAGAATCATCTTGGTTCCTTCTCATGCTCATCATACAACAACGGGTAGGTTCTGAAGTTCAGGAGATGTTTGGGTGGCCGGAGAAAAGAGGTAATGTATATTCAAGAATCCTTCAATTTGCAACACATCCAGAGGTTCAATAATCAACGCCGAAGGAACATGAGAAGATATCGGCCGGTAGATGCCTAAATGCAAGTAATACTATGGCTATAACATTTCCGTGCAGCCGGAGAAACACGAAGCGTTTATCCATAATGGCTATGCTATAGCATCCCGCGCGGCAGCTACGCATCCAGTCCCAAGGCACCGACTGCACCATGAAGTCACGAAGCTGCAGAGGGCAGCAACATTCATGGCGGGGTTGGTTACATTGTCCCTTCAGAGGTCTTTGAGCTGAGCCATTATTTTAGCCTAACATCGAGGGCGTATCTCGGCTGTCCAGTGGGATGGTTTCCCGTTCCTCGAGCAATTTTGGATCATCGAATAATACCTGAGATAGCTATCCAGATGTTGCACTGCGGCTGACAGATGCTGGGCAGCTATTACGAAACTACGACATTATCAACAGTCGATCTTCACCACATTTAGTGATTGTTGCAAGTATTTGCATGAGGTCACGTTGAACAATTGAGGCACTTTCCAGCAAAGGACTTTCGACATCATTTGGGGGGGTTCGGCAACAGCCTAATCAGGTAGCATGCTACGGCTTCCCGTGACTTCGTAACAGGATGTTGGTTCCACACGGGTCAAACTCAATAGCCACTATTCCTCTCTGAACACCCGACGATATCGCTGTATTGAATACAGCTGGAACTCGAGCCTCCTGACAAGGCAAGTGACAGTTAATAGTGCTTAACTCCGCTACTGGGATGACCCATATTTGTAGACAGATCTACATTGTTTACTTTGTTTTGCCTACTTTGTCCCAGAACTGGTTACTTCCGATCCCGTCATGCATTTGCAACTTGGTTTAACCTTCCCGAGAGACTTTCTACATTGTATTTCTAGGCAGTGGGGGTTACCCTTCGCGAACCATGACGTAGGTACCTTTGAAGTCTTCCTTATTCGTGGTGGCGTCTTTGAACGCTCCCTGCCAGACACACATTGAAAGTCGCCTGCTCAATAGTCTTCTTTTTACTTCGTCAGTTTGGCATCATGGACGCCGGTTATAACAACGGCCAGGATAGCGCCAAACTGGCGGCGTGATAAATTGCACGTAGAGCGTTAGCCGAGCCTCAATTGCTGACGATCTGAGAGCCGGCTCAAAGAACATAGCGATTGGGAGACTGCTTTCTTAGCAAAGTTTATAAACTTAAGAAACATGCTCGCCAGCTCGGGCATGCGCCAATTGCTGGCTTCTAGCTATTTCAATTAAGCAATAGAAGAGCGGAATCGCAACGAGTCCTGATTCAAGTTTAGCAGTGCGCTGTCAATATTAAGCGAGCCTTGGCTCTGAGCTCCCCAAACTAAGGAAAAAGGTGAGACTTGCTAGGAATAAGCCATGCTCGAGACGTCGTAGTCCGCTTCCTGCTCCTCCTTGCTCGAAGCAACCCCGGTAGCTAGCGACTTGTGCCGGAAGTAGGGTTGGTACGGCGGCATTCTTCATCCGCGGTAAAAGTCTTTGCTTGCTGGTTTTACCGTACTGGAATCGCACTTTTGGCTGACGGTTTCAGTTCCACCTCGGTGGCAAATATTGAAGTAGGGTTCCCAAGACGGCATAGCCGCTTGCCAGAAGCTTCGCAGTGTCCACGTAGCCCATTCGCTTAGGTCGGTCACATCGGCGAGGGCCTTAGGCAAGACCCGGGCCAGGAATGTCAATTAGTTGGCAGGAAAGTTTCGGGGTGGCTCGCCTGCATGAAAGGAATGGAGGCATTCCTTCAGTGCAGCACAGGGGCGTCTTCCAAAATCAGCGGTCTTGCCGCGTTCCATCTGAGCTGGCAGTGTACCGTGTGACCGGTAATAAAAGGCAGGACAAGCCATGCCAGGACGTGCAATCAGTCACTTTGCGGTGATGGTGACGTTTCCTGTAGCTGTCCAATCTTCCAATGTGCCATGATTACCCTGCAGAATTGAGGCAAGCTATGAAGCGCCTTGGCAAGCACCAAGCGATGTGGTGGGGACAATTGCGGAGGAAGTGCTCCTCCGTGTCGAATCAGAGGAGGGTTCGGGAATACGAGAGAAGATGGGAATCATGGGCGGACAAGGGCTTTCACCGCGATTCGCTCCATCCAACATGGGCATTTTGGAATCCAGGCAAAGTGGGGGATTCGCCATCCCGCAGGCCAACGAGACCCTAAGGAGGAACCGGTGCACTCTGATTCAGGGGACCTAATCAGGGTCCTTAGGGTCAAAGCTTCGGCTGCCCTCCGCATGTTTCCCGTGGCCTCATTGGACGATGGAAACTGCAAGGTCGTGGTCTCCAATTCCAAGTTTTCAAGGCAAGCTAGCCAGGTCAAGACCGAAAACCGAGAAAAGGGGAAAGAAGGAATGAATGGTGCTTGAGATAATTGCAGCTCGTCCGGCTAGCAACGCGAGTCTTGGCCCTTGCAGACGAAGGAACGTTGGTGGCAGCGTCGAGTACGGACAGAGGAGGGAATGCCGTAGCGCGGTACTGTGCTTCCGGTTCAACCGGCTCGTGGTGGTGACGATTAACTTCACCTCGTCGTCAGGCCGGCCTTGTCGATTCCCAGCAGCCAAAACTCAGTTCCTTGCCAGACAGCTGCGTGGGCCCAGCGCCCGCCGCGCGGGGAATATGGTTTGTATGCTTGGAACCGTGGCTGACAAGGTCCGGCTTTGTCGTTGTGGTGTCTGGCCACCCCGGTCTCACAGCGATAAGGGCCCCGTCTGATTGGTCTTGGTCTTCTCTGTGCCCGCTTTTGTTGTCTCTTGTGTGGATGAGGAAGCCGGCCTTGCGTAAGTGTGACCTCACGCCACCGCGCCACGGTGCCAAGACAGGGCCCTGACTGGCCGGGGCGCTGGTGCTGTGGATCAGGAGCCGTGCATTGCATCCCAGCCGAATCTAGCTCGCTCAGAGGGATCTTCTAGGGGTCCTTCTGTGTCTGTTAAACCTGAGTGCCCCTTCCCTCCCGGAACATGCTCCTGGTGATCCACCGGCTTGTTCTCTTTCTCCATCTCCTACCCGCAAATTCGACCAAGGTGCTTTCGTCGACCTCGTGCAATTTACCGGTCGTCTGAGCTCGAAACAAGTGTCAGATACATATCATTGGCCTGGTTGTTGCATCTTTCAGGATCCTGCCTTGCCCAACCTTTCCCTCTACGATTCTATGCGGCATTCCGAGCAAGCGGGGTCACCTCCGTCAGCCCGTGCTATGTCTTCATGGTCCCACGATGACTACGCCGACCACGCAAGTGACTCGACGGACCTCTTCCCAGCTGCCGAAACATTGGCCGAAAGACAGCAAATCGCCAAACACATGCATGTGGTAGGTTCTCCCTTGTTTTACACCCAAGACGCCTCTTCGTATGGTGCTAACACACGTCCGCCCGTCAAGATATCTCACGATGCTCGTCTTCTCCACCGCCTCGCCCGACGCCAGATCCAGTCCCGAAATCGCCACCGCACCGTTACAGATGAAGAGGACCTCGCTACTATGCATGTTCTCAACAAGAACATTAAGCGACAGCTTGACGAAGTGACGCGCCCCAATTCTCCGCCTCGAGGCAACGCTTCCGCCGCCAAGCAATCAAAGTTCGACGACCATGTCCCGACGAAAAAGGCCAGAACCCACAATGCGCTCGATTGTTATGTTGGCAAGTCCAGCTGCCCCTCGCAGGCCAACGTGACATGGGTCAGATCTTGTCGTGTCTGTGGTACGACAGAAACCCCCCGCTGGCGAGGAAACCCTTCGGACATAGATCCCCTCTGCAACGTCTGCGGGCTGCTGGAGAAAAAGCGAACCGGCCGGAAGCACGCAGAGGTTGCCGAATTCATCAACTCACAATGGTCTCACCGCCAAAGATGATATGGCGGTGCACACGCCCTTCACGAAGCTTGTCTTATTTCTGGTTTACGACATCGTACTAATGATGGGGGAGTTATGCTTGTTCACCTCGCCCAGGTCCGTATAACGACTAAGAGTGTACGGCAGGAATAGCGCTGGAGTTTGGCTTGAGGTCACAGAGTGTTGGTTCAAGCACTCGCGTTCTAGCGTTTAGATTCAATCAATTTACAAATATCTGCCGAATGGCCTTCTCACTTGCCAGAAGCTTCTCCTGGAATGCTGCATGACACCAGTATTGCACCCGCGACTCTTATAATTTGAAACAACTGTATCCTGCCAATAAAACACAACACTCAGTCAGCTCTTACCAAAATTCCTAGGACACGAGAGAGACACGAGAAACCACCCGTAATTGACCATGCTCGCGGGATCGATAACATCACATCAGTCAAACGATCTTGATTTATGAAAGTCGCCAAGATGTCTTGTGAGCATGCTCATCGTCGCTCTCAGATGGGGCTCAAACTTTGAACAAGCTTGCCCGAAGTACTGCTGTAGGGTATGAGGGGCACCAGGACGATGAAGTTGGGGTGATACTTGTCGTGTGATTCGTCAATAACCAGTGATCCACAGACCCGAGCAGGATTTCTGTCTTGGCTCGGTGGTCAAGGGTGGACACATGAGGGGAGGGGTGACGCCATACTCACGGAAATCCCGTCGATCGTCGTTTACAAGCCATTCGCACGAGACTCTGATACTGTCTTTCTTGATCGACAACACCTCTCCACCATCATGTCAGCGTCCGCGGTCGATCCTGGGCGCAGCGCAGGCAATCAGCGCTTCGACGATGAGGCTGCAGCGTGGGACAGCAACCCTTTCGTGCATGCCATGAGCCTGGAGGCATGGAAAGCCATACAAAAATCCGTTCCCTCGTTTGGCTCGGACGAACACCCCAAGCGTCCTGATGTACTGGAGTTAGGCTGCGGAACCGGCCTCTTGAGTTTCGAGGTCGCCCCCGCAGCAAACCGTTTCGTTGCGATTGACCCCTCCGAGGGCATGATCAGGGCTCTCAATCTAAAGTTGAAGGACCCCAATGCTCCAAACAACATACTTCCACTAGCGATCCTTCTAGAAGATCCCGAAGACAAAGACCTGCCGCCTGCGGAGGACGCTGCGTTAAATGGCGCAAGACTCAAATTCGACCTCATCATCTCCCATCTGGTTCTACACCATATTCCAGACCTTAGACCGGTGTTGATGACAATGCTTGGGTGCCTGAAGGCAGGCGGCGTGGTCGCTTTGACGGACTTTGAGGACTTTGGACCGGATGCCAAGCGGTTCCATCCGGAATGCAAGATGGCTGGTGTTGAACGCCATGGAATCCAGCGAGAGGCAATGGCCTCGCTGATGGAGGAAGTCGGGTTTGTGGATGTGAAAGTTGAAGTTGCGTGGGAACACGAAAAGATTGCGGAGACATTCCCTGGAGAGTTCAAAGATGGAAACCCAGCCAAGGGGCAAGGCGAGTTGATGAAATTCTCATATCTACTATGTCTGGGTAAGAAAGGCTGAAGAGGAGAGAACCATTTCTGGTAGACAGACAATTTTACAATACATCTTTGACTTGGGCTATCATGGCCCAGTGTGCCATGCCCGTGGTGAGATGCCATTCACACTTGATCCCATACGTAGTAGTTCACTTAGCATGCATGGACTGGAAACAATTTTCACGATGAAAGCCCTGCTCCGGTGACTTTCGTGGCTCAGTCCTCGTGGTTGTTTGCTTTTATGGAAACGGTATCAAATAGAGGTACTCCAAGCGTCAATTGAAACGCCAATGCCTAAAAGGAAGTGAAAGATCTAGGTTCAATTGCATCCTGAGATCTCAAATAGACCATTGTGTCACCAAATATAGCCAAAATGATGGATTTGTTTAAAAAGAAAAACAGAAAAAAACAAGTCTTTTGTATGTTTGAATGATCCCATAATGGACCTCGTTGAACTCATTATGTGCATGAATCCTTGTATCAATCTATTGAACCCCATGATAATTTTTCAGCCTTGCATCACAATTTTCAAATAAATACGAGTAAGGCTTCAGCGGCTTATGCATCAGCTGTACCGAAGAAAAAAAGTAGTCAAAAGTAGTCAAATGTAAGTACATGTCTCTAGGGTAGGGTAGGTTTTGTCCAAGAGAAGTGTCCGAGGTCCATCTGATCGGACAAAAGATGTTGCGTCAAACTCTGTTCTTACCACGCATTTCGCCTCTGCAACTACAGCCTCAAGGGCAGCAAGTGTGCAATGGCCGCAGCGATTACTTCTTGTCTCTCATTAAATATGTGATTTCTAAAACTCTTTGAAACTACTTTTTCTCGTCAATGGTCTTGATAAAGCAGAGGTTTCGTGGTGTTGCGCTGTGCAAACTTTGCCCAAACTCTTGGCGCCGAACTCGACAGCGAGCGACTATATTTCTTTGATGCTCCCGCGTCTTCCTTCTGGTCTTCAATTCCATTAATCTCTGCAAAAGGACTGGATACGTGATGGCCTATCGACAGTTGCACGCTGGCGGGGCCGCCGGTATCAGTCTACTTGACCCTGGTATTTCTGTACTCAAAGATGTTTTTTACCGCTGGAGCGAACTCGATATCACGCAGCTGGGATCCATCATTGCAATCGCTGGTACCGTGCCCACAGTGTGGAGGTGCGTGAACAGAATATGGCGCGAGGCTTACAGCTGGGTCCGGCAGCTGTTCCTAGCTTCAGTGACCATACCTGGAGGGGACCCGTTGAACAGGAGCGTCATCCGGTGGCTACAGACGAACCGCCCGCGTCATCATCAGTCCTTCACAGGCCGGACTGACATCAGTCGGACGGGCGCAGATCCTGCTGCCGCCCTGAAGAAGACACGGCATTCGATTCAATATTGCCCCCACTGGGATACGCAATGGCTTTGGCACAGCGGCAATCTTCTTATAATCACCCGTGCCTTTGATCACTTTGGAACTTCACTGTCGGATCCCAATTATGATGGCACAGGGGGCGAGGAGATCGTCATCAGCTGCTTTGGCTGGTCCGCCAGTCCTGTCATGAGGTTCATTGAGATCTGCAGAGAATACACGGAGCAGCAGACACAGTTCTTTGTCATCATCTACGCGCGAGATCGCTACGGTATGACGTGGAAGCCCAAAGCTCGCAAGCCAATCCGCCGGCTTGACACTGTACATTTCGACCAGGAGCTGAAGGGCGAGCTATTGGCTGACATACGCCACTTCTTGGCTCCGCGAAGCCAGCTGTTGTACCAGAGTCGCAGCATGCCTTACCGCCGAGGCTATCTCTTCTACGGCCCTCCTGGGACGGGAAAGTCGTCTCTTTCGGTGGCTATCGCGGGTGAATTTGGCCTTGACCTCTTCGAAGTAAAAATTCCAAGTGTGGCCACGGATGCGGATCTGGAGCAAATGTTCCAGGAAATCCCGCCACGGTGTGTCGTTCTACTCGAAGATATCGACGCTGTGTGGACCGATCGAAGACGAATTGATGGAAGTGCAAATGACGGAAGCCAGCTGACAAACTGCACTTTATCCGGAGTGCTCAATGTCCTCGACGGTGTCGGCTCGCAGGAGGGCCGCATTGTGATCATGACCACAAATCGGCCAGAACAGCTCGACAGTGCGTTGATTCGGCCTGGCCGAGTCGACATGAAGGTCTACTTAGGGAACATTAGTCGGGAGTCGGCCGAGGAGATGTTTCTTCGCATGTTTTCGTCGGATCTAAGCTATCCACCAAATTGTCGGAAAGAGGAGATTCAGGAGCTGGCCAAACAATTTGCAAGGCAAATACCGCACGACACTTTCACACCGTCGCAGCTGCAGGGGTTCTTTCAGCTGCACCTGGAGAGCCCGCAGGACGCTTTGTCGAGCATTGCTGGGTGGGTAAAGCGTGAGCTGGCGCGCAGAACTGACAGGGAGTTTGAGGTGATATTGGGCGAAGGCAAGCTGTAAGACTAAGAGGCCATGTGATATGACTGGCTGTGTGACCTATGCCGTTTCTGTATAACAAGACATCAAGATCGAGGCGTATATAGGATATTATTTACAAGGGGCAATAATAGAGGCAAACTAGAACATTAAACCACCAGTCTAGATTTTGCATTGACCGGCCCGATCCGAAGGTAAATACAGGGATAAAAATTCGAGACCACGCCCACCGTTTTCGAAGCATATGCGAAGAAGAGGCTTGAATCACGTAATGGGCAGCAGCCGCACTGCCCGACTCGTCTTCCCTGGGCTGACCGCTACCAACGCGCCCATTCGAGTCGAGATTTGATTTTACCTAATAGATACAGGCGGTGGGTGGCTTGCCCAGAGCAGCGGGACGAGGGTGGTGATGCATGATCATGATGGGCAGATGTGCGTAGTTGCCGACGGGGACGGCGTAGCCGTCATTGGGGTTGGTACGTGACACGACACACTTCATCATCACGCAGAGCCATCAGCCGCAGCTCGGCACATAAATCAGCAGCTGGATCGATATTCTGATCTCTGGATGCGATTCTACGGCGCTTGCGGTTGATCGTTGCTGTAGATTGCTTGGTTGATCTGATGAGACGAGTTGTGGCGGTTGTGCAAAAGGGCACGGAGACAAGATTAGTTTCATATGGAGCAGAAGGCACGGATATGAACAAGCGGGACCGAACTGTCGAGGCTGTCGAGACCAGAGCTTCGGGAACATTGGGGGTCCCACTGATGAGTCGGCAGAGCCCGAGGGTCTACGTACAGCTGCAAGCGTATCTTCTAAACGTAGTCAGCGATGACCCGAGACTAATCTTTGGGGGATTCTTGGCTGTTGAAAGTCGAGTTACTGGAGACATCTATCGTACGATTCCATGGCAATCAAGATGTAATGCGCAGCCGGGTGCGGGGGGATTATGCTATTCGCAGCGTAAATGGTAGTTGATGCTGGTTAGCCAAGATAAACCAGGTATATGGCGTGATTGGGTGGTGTTTTTGCGAATTCCCTTTGATAGGCCAGCGATGCGTACCGCCAAGACCTCAAGCGCCTCTTTCAAGATGAATCCTCGTCATCAGAAAGAACAAAACGAGTAAAGCAGTGTTCAAAAATCTGAGCACCGTGGTAAACAGACAATACACTAGAAGCTACTGCTGTTGTACATGACTGCGAATATTGGAGGCTTGGATGTTCGGTCGCGTCTTGATGCAAGGTGGGCTCTCGCAACAGCTACCTACCATAGTACAGTACTTTACGTTACCGGTTGGGTGCGTTTGAAAGGGCAGCCATGCCACGCAGTTCAGATTTACTCTGTACCTCAGGCCTTCACGAGGGTTGGTCGTGCGGAAGTTTGGCATGGCAAGGGTAGCCTTTCCCCAGCTCTTGACTGCATCCTCTACTCTTTCAGCTTACGGAGCCGCGGGTTATCGGCAGGCTCGTGGCGACGTTTTCATGATCAACATTCTAGTATTTAAGTCTATAATTTTAAGCGAAATACACTCAATAATAAGCTTATCCAGGCCACTGGCAACCATAATTCCATCCTAGCGGCTATTGAAAAGCGGGGGCTTACCGAAGACTCAATCCAAGGGTTGTATTGCGACATCTGAAGCTACTGCCATTCGTTCATGCATGTGGGCTGAACCTGGTAGCTGCAGGGTCTGCCTTTGGCGGAAGTGGCCCATGTGCTTTTTCACGAGCCAGCCTTGCTGTCCAGGGCAGCGGTTTCTTACCCCAGATACGTAGACCAGCAACGGATGTTGTGAGCTTTGAGACCATAGCCTTCAGGGATACGGTGCAGCGTGCCTTTCTTTTCTTCTTCTTCTGATCCTGCTGGCATGATAAGCAACGCTGCTAAAATAAAGCCCTCTGAAGCTAGGATCAAGGCAGCTTGAAGGCCAATGGATCATGCAACAACGGAATCCTGTCGTGCATTCGCCATTGTGCAGCTGTGATTCGTCATCGCAGTCATGATCCAACTCGAATTGTTCATGCAATGACACTAAACTCTCTCCCGCGCCATCGGACAATCCGGTGCTGCACCATGCCTTGGACTAAACGACGATAGGCCTGGCAGAGAAGCTCTCTCCCATCTCCCTCCACTTCCCTCTGCCTCCTTCTTAGAATCGTGAATGGTGTGGAGGAGGCACATCTCAGCCAAGACGGGTCATCCCCAAACCTTGTCCAGTTGCCCCCCTTGCCGCTCGCTTTCATGGGACCCAATCTCTTCGGGAGTTGTGTTTCGTGTTTTGGCGTGTGCTCGTGCAACGTTCGCAGCGCCTGGGGGCGGATGGCCACGCGAGAGGCAAGAAAAGGTAGAACGGCATGATAATCGGAAGGGAGATGCAGTCTTGGCTACAGGCTAGAGGCAGTAAGACGTCGCAACCACGATGCCCTAGGCTAACCACTATGTGCCGTATCTTCATGATATCTTGACGCCGCTTACAAAGCCCTTGAGTCCTGACAACCACCAGCTCAGTCTCTGTTGGCCGCTAGCTCTGAATGAAGAGCATGCAGCCCTCCGTCGGCGCTCGTGGCACACTGCTCAACTCATACCTGGGCTCCTTCAATGATAACAGGAATTGCCCTCAAGGACCTCATTCCGTGGGGGTTGACCAACCGTCAACGACGTCAGCTCCAAGTGTATACGACTGATGGGCCACTCCCCGCGACACAGTTCAGCGAGATCAGCAAGTGCTTGGATGGGGTCTCTGGGCCGCCGCTACACGATCGTGTACAACAACCGGTCAGCCATGTTGAGCCAGCCCAGCCAAAGCCCAGGTGTCAATCGTCCCTCGGCGTGTATAGGCTACTCCGAGAAAGGCGAAGAGGGGTGATAGCTCACGATTGCGTGCTTGGTCCGGACCACAGATAATGCATGGACGGGCTCGACCCATGCTCGACAATCCCTCCCACGGCACCACACCCACCCGCACATCCACATTGGCATTCACGCCTGCAGTCCGGCCCTTGCCCGATGGTTTTTTGCGTCACGCACTTGCGGAATGCAATGAGAGAAAGGGCTGTTGTGCGAGCCATTCCTTTCTGATAAAAGACGGCATGGGAGCCCACCACTCAGGGCTGAGAAACTGCTCTTGCTATGCACCTTCTGCACAACCCTCTTCTGCTTCCGCGTCTTCGCACCAGAGCACTCGAGGATCTCATAGTAGACATTGACAGCATCTTGCTGGTACAAATTGCCCAAGATGAGCCTGGACAGCGCACCCACGTCGCCCAACTACGTCCGCGGCCACAAAGAGGATGAGGAAGCCCTTAACCTCCGGGTCGACTGGAGTGTCGAGGAGGAGGCTCAGGCCAAACGCAAGTCAGTACCGCCCTCTGCCGACGCCATCTCACTTGGGGATTCCCAATCGAAGAGCTCATCTCCATACTGACCGCTCGCCCATAGGCTGGATTTCATTATCATGCCGCTTCTGACCCTGGGGTTCTTCTGTCTTCGTGAGTTTGTGCCCAACTCACGCCATCTGTTACCTGTGTTTCCCGTCCCGCCCTCCCAGCAACCTGGCAGAAATTGCCCTGACCTCTTGGCGCTTGCCAATCGGATCGCCTCGCCAAATTTAGTTGGGTATGTCACTGACCAGACGCATCTGCAGAGCTTGACCGCGGTAACATTGCCAACGCCATCACCGACAACTTCTTCGAGGATGTCGGCATCACTCAGAACGAGTTCAACGTCGGCCAGCAGATGCTCTCACTTGGTATTGTGCTCTTCGAGATTCCCGCCAACATGATTCTCTACCGTGTCGGACCCGGCAAGTGGCTCACGCTGCAACTCTTCCTCTTCGGCACCGTCTCCACCTTCCAGGCCTTCCAGAACAGCTACGGCTCCTTTATCGCTACTCGTTTTCTTCTTGGCATGACCGAGTCCGGCTTCATCCCTGGTGGTCTATGGACCCTCTCCACGTGGTACACGCGAAAGGAGACAGCCAAGCGTGTCATGTTCTTCTACTTCGGCAACCAGTTCGGCCAGGCTTCGGCCAAGCTTCTCGCCTTTGGTATATTGCATATGCGCGGTGTTGGTGGCCGTGCCGGTTGGTTCTGGCTGTTTGTGCTCATGGGTGCCTTTACCATCCTTATTGGTTTCGTGCTCGGCTTCTTCCTACCCGACTCGTTCAAGAATCCTTCTAGCACTTTCCTGCCCGGCTACAAGTGGTTCAGCGAGCGCGAATTACACATACTGCAGACCCGCGTCCTGCTTGACGACCCCGCCAAAGGCCGTAAGAAGAAGAAGATTGGTCTCCGCGCCTTCAAGAAGGCTGTAAGTCCATTCACTTCACCACAGCCAGTCTTCGTATTGACAGTCAATAGTTCGGCAACTGGCGTCTCTGGATCCATTTTCTCATCACCCTTTGCAACAACGGTCCCCAACGTGGTTTCGACACCTACGCTCCCACCATGGTGCGCAACTTCGGCTTTGGGCCGCTCGTCTCCAACGCCTTGGCTTCCATTGGTCTCTTCATACAGATTCCGGTGTCGTGGTGTTTCAGCTACATCTCCGACCACTTGTACGTCCTAAAGATCCCCTTTGGGCTCTCATATGGATACTGACTACTTGCAGCGACAAGCGTGGTGAGACTGTCATGACCGGTCTTGCATGCCATTTGCTAGGTTACATCTTCAACCGGATCTTCACGGAGCTTGCCAGCCGTGATATCAAGTTCTTTGGTGTCGTCTGGACCCAGACTTTTGGAACCTTCTCTCACCCCCTCAACATCGCCTGGATGTCGCTCGCTTGCACTGACTCCGAGGAGCGTGCTCTTGCCATGGCTATGTAAGCTATTCCGCTTACAATTGACGATCCCCATGACTAACCTTCCATCCTTAGGGTCATCATGGGTGCCAACATTGCCGGTATTTACGGTGCTCAGATCTTCCGTAGCGAAGATTCCCCGCGCTACCGCCGCGGCTTCAGCATTGGCATTGGCGTTCTTTCCTTGGCCGTGACACTTGCCACCGCTCGATGGATTGACGATGTTTGGTTCGGGGGCCGCAAGTCTCTCGAGATTGACGATGCTGATGAGCGCGTGTCCGAAGACGGTGATTCTGACGACCACAATAAGACCGACAAGCTGCCCAGCCTCAACCTTGATAAGCAGCCTCAGTCTCCCCTCGGTATCGGCAACGAGAAAACGGCTTAGACGCACGATTGAATTATGTCATGACTTACTTTTAACACAGCATAAAATACCCAGCAAGCTGATTGAGCATGTCGAACCTGGGCTCGGAGATTGATGGAGTAGAAATATGACAATGAATATGGAAGTGTTAGTTGGAATAAGCTCAGTCTAGATAATGGAAATTGGAATGCCCACATCACATCAATGTTTCGATTAGTGCGCATCTCCTAGACAGTCGAGAGGCTGCACTAGGTATCGTGGAT